>VDFB02125625.1:0-28255 GCA_007258455.2 Sequoia sempervirens | reverse complement strand
TTCTATTTTCTGACTTCTGACTGTAGTGGGGCAGACTTTCCCTAGTTTTCATGATGTTTTTTGACTTTTGACTACAGCAGGGTAGACTTGCCCTGGGTTTTATTTTGTTTTCTAACTTTTTACTATAACAAGGTGGACTTGCCTTGGGTTTTATTCTATTTTCTAACATTTGACTACAACAAGGCATACTTGCCCTAATTACATTCTATTTTCTAACTTTTGATTGTAGCAGGGTGGACTTGCCCTAGTTTACATCTTGTTTTCTGACTTTTGACTGCATCGAGGCAGACTTTCCCTAGTTACATTATGTTCTATGACTTTTGACTGTAGTTGGCCAGACTTGCCCTAGTTTACATCATGTTTTTTGACTTTTGACTGTAGTAGGGCGGACTTGCCCTAGTTTACATTCTGTTTTCTAAATTTTGACTACAACAAGGCAGACTTTCCCTAGTTTCATTATGTTTTCTAAACGCTTTGATCAGAGTGGGGCGTACTTTGCAATTCTAGTTCCATCCTTTTTTCTAACTTTTGACTATAGCGGGGTAGACTTGCCCTACTTTTATTTTGTTTTCTTACGTTTGACTCTAGCGGGGCATACTTTCCCTAGTTCCATTCTATTTTCTAACTTTTGACTATAGCGGGATGGACTTGCCCTAGTTTCATTATGTTTTCTGATGTTTGACTATAGTAGGGTGGATTTTCCCTATTTTTCATGTTGTTTTCCATACACCAACCTCCTCATAGGTGGGTAGACTGCCCTATTTTCATGCTATTTTTGACATTTGACTATAGTGGGGTGATCGTCTCATTTTTCATGCTATTTTTGACATTTGACTTATACTGGGGCAAACCCTGCCTTTAAACAGTAATATTCTCGAATAAAAAAATAGTCATTTTAGCTTCTGTCTCATTTTTTTGTTGTTTTCAAGTTCTAACCCCTTAAACTTGCTTTTTTGTGGTGTATTTGGATTTCTTGATAACATTTTATAGCATATTCTCATAATTGATGAAGAACGGCAGTTAAAACAGCTAACACTTGTTTGCAGGGCCATCCGTTTGTTCATATTTTAAAAGCTTTCCTTGTTGTTTTCGTTAATCTAGGAACATAGTTAACTAGGGGGAAGTAAAATTCACTGTTTGCTCTATCTATAAATCTAATTTTTGTGTTACCCAAAGGGGGCATTACTTTGTTTTCACTTTCCCCTTGCACTTCGTGTGAGCCTGGGGAGTATCCGAAGATGATTAGTGCATTCTTTTTAGAGGGACCTACTTGGGGATTTCATCACCCCAAGGGATGTTCCCAACCACATGTACCAGTGGGGTATAGAAAGGGGGAGAGTCAAAGTTGTACCCCAATCTAGTCACGTCGTGTCTGGCAGAGCATCGAAGCTAGGGTGATACCTAGGTAGACGTGAAGAGTTGGTTTGAGCCTTTCAGTATCTCGCTGGGATTCCTGACTGACGCTTGTGATGGGTTGGTGTTCACGGTTGTGTTTCACATACCAAGTGTATATCAAGGACTCCCTAGAAGCCTTGTGCATCCTAGATTAAGACCTTTGTTGGCCATACCCTTAACACTAATCATAGGATTGTGCTTGTTTGAAGTGTCTTCTTGTGAGAAACTAGTAAACTTTTTGACAAGTCAGCCTCATTGTTGTCATTTTAAGTCCTTTCCATAGTCATTTCCATCCAAACCAAGTCCTTGTTTCCTGTAGTAGGGTGGACCTGCCCATAGTGGGGCAGACCTGCCCTGACCTACTTTGCAGTGGGGTGGACTTGCCCTCCAGTTTACTATAGAGGGGTGAACTTGCCCCCCTAAACAGTCAATTTCACTCTGTTTAACCTCTGAACCTCTGTTTAATCATTCCAAATCTCCATTTGACAATTCCAAACCTCCATTTGATCATTCTAAACCTTTGGTTAATCATTCCAAACCTCCGCTTATTCATTCCAAACCTCTGTTTGATCATTCCAAACCTCTGTTTAGCTATTCTGAACCTCCATTTAACCATTCTGAACATCCGTCCATCCTTTCCAAACTTCCATTTCCCATTTTGGTTACTCATTTCACCATTTGGGGAACTTGTTTTATTACCTAGAGATCTCGTTCCACCATTTTATAGTAATACCATTTCATCATTTGATGAACTCGTTTGCCCGATTTAAACAAAAACCAATTGGGAACCGAAAACCTTGTCATTTGTTGTGATATAAACATTTGCACTTTCCAAAAGATTACTTAGACATCACCCCCATCATATAGAAACCTTTATGACACCTTTAGTTTGCATCCTTCATCATCTTTCAAT
Organism: Sequoia sempervirens; assembly: GCA_007258455.2. Taxonomy (NCBI): domain Eukaryota; kingdom Viridiplantae; phylum Streptophyta; class Pinopsida; order Cupressales; family Cupressaceae; genus Sequoia; species Sequoia sempervirens. The sequence continues at coordinate 25,947 of VDFB02125625.1, read as the reverse complement.
TCAAATCCTTTAAACCTTGTTTTAGAAGTTATTACCTGAATTGACCAAGGTGTTTAAATTCGATCGTTATCCTACATATCAATCATTTTCTTCAACCCAATCAATATGCTTCTATCCTGAGGTGGATTTGGTGTTGAAAGTCAACATCATTGGCCCAAATCAATCCATTTCCATCTTGAGGTGGATTCGGTGCCACAAATCCATCCTTTAATCTAATCAACCAACACCTTAAGTCACCTAGGGTGATCTCCAAAATTGGGTTTAGAATCCCTTCCATTAACCAATCCTAATTCATCATCTAATCCAAATCAAACTTATCCAATTGATCCAAATGATCCAATCCAATCTATCTAAACAATCTCATCCAATCATCCAATCAAAATCTAAACATTTAATCAAAATCTAGTCATCCAATCTGAATCCAATCATCCAATTTCAATCTTGAATTAATCAATCCTATCCAAGCCATCATCCAATAAATCAATCTCTATCCAATCCAAAAAAAATTCCACCAAGGACATCCTTGCACTTAGTCTCATTATAATCCACCCATAATCCCTTTTGCATTCCCGTTCAGACTCGGTCACAGGAAAAGAAGATGGCCGAACAACAAAATCCTGGATCCCAACCTAACACACCACAGGAAAATCCTCCCATCAACGGGGTATCATCACAATCTAACACTGAAGATCAGAACAACTCACTGCATGGTGAAGAGAGTATGGTCAACCAACCTAAACTCACACTTGAGGAACATTTTAGTAACCCCACCAATGTGCAAATGATAGATCGCTTGCTCAAAAAACATGGGGAAGAAATCTTGGCCCACCTAATTGAAAAATGTGTCAAACCTCCATCAGGTGTCGACCTATCCAAATATGGCAATTCCACACCTAACATACCCCAAAGTTCACAAAACACACCAGGTGATTCATACATCCCCAATGTTCCTCTAGTAGAGGGTTGGTATCAACCTAAATTCGGCAATGCCATCCTTTACCATGTTAACAATCCCCTGCACACCCCAATCTTAGTCATGGGGGATCCTCAAGTATCTAATCCCAATAACCCTTTCACTTACGACATGCCACAAAATATTCCCCAGTGTCCACCATTAATGTTGACTACACCACCCCTTTCGAATCAACCTCCAATAAACGTTGGGGGAAACCCTTTCAAAGCCTTTCCTCCACCTCCTGGAGCCGAAAATCTACCACCACCTCCATTCACATCCCAACAACCTCTGCAATCAAACATACCACCTCAATTACCTCCACAAGGTACATCCCAACCAAATGTTCCTATTGGCACCCAATAACCTCCTTTGCAGAACATCTCTACATCATCTCATCCACCTCATTAGCAACAACTCTCACATAATCCTTTGATTTCATCACAAAAACCACCTCACCAATCACAAGGAAATACATCTCGACCTCTTGTCCAAACCATATCCCCGTTGCTCGCATCTATTTTATGTCTGCAAGTTCAACCACAACACAATATCGCATCTTAGCCCATGCAACCATCGATATCACATCAACAACTCCCCAACACTATTTCTATCATAACCAGAAATAGGTCCAACAACAACCACCCTATGTGGCCTCCCAATAGTCACAGTAGTACCCCAATACCAACAGACCAACCCAAAACACTCCATTCATTCTCCTCAGCATTATGTTGCACATCCTTGTCAGACGAACCAGTACTACACCTCACAACAATAGCCCTCATACCAAAAAACTCCCTTGGCATACCAACAAGGGACATCATCATCTCACTACCAAAATCCATATATCAACCTCGAAACAATAGCTCAATAGGATCCTTCATCATCCTACCACCCATATCCATCCAATCCATCTGCCTCGACTCCTACACCACCGGTCAATGTGGATCTATTAGAAATCAAAGCTGCTTTGAAAGATCTCCAATCCGGGACTTGTAAGCAATCCTTCAAATTTGAAGATATATGTCCCTATCTATTCGATCCCTCCATCTCATTAATTGCCTTCCCAAAACACTTTGAGATACCAAAATTTGACAGATACAAGGGAAACAAAGATCCTAAAGCCCACCTGCAATATTTTTACTCCCAGTGTCAGGAGGTTATGCACAATGACAACTACCTCTTGCATCTCTTCCCGCGAAGCCTGATAGGGTATTCCCTAGATTGGTTCATGGGTCTAGAGTGGGGATCCATCAAATCCTTCGTGGATCTTTCAGAGAAATTTGTTTCCTACTTCTCCTTCAATCTAGAGAAGGATACTGATACCTTGGATCTCCTCAAGGAGAAGCAATGTGAAGGTGAAACCTTTATCAGCTACCTCCAAAGGTGGCGTGTGTTGGCAAGCAAAATGAAAACCCCTCTCAAAGAGGACATGGTCACCTCTTTGTTGAGAACTCACATCCTGACATGGCCCATAACTTCAGGTTGCATTGTGTCACTACCTTCACTGAGATAATGGAGAAAGTACCTATCCTTGAATGGTCCCTTGTTGCTAAAGGACATGTCAAGATATACAATTAGGACAACGAACAGTCATCCAGAGATAACTCATGCTACTGGAACAAGAACAAGAATGTTGTAAATGATGGTGTCACCAACACTAAACATGTTCAAGTAGCTAATACCTCTTAAAGGAAACAGCTTGCCTCTAACCAACCATCTTCCCAAAACATCATATCAGTACCACAGGGGGCACCTTGTCTCCCTCAACAGGCAAACTAGAACAGTCAAGGGAACAACAAACAACAGTTCACTCAATTAGGTGAGTCTTTAAGTACCATCTTCAACAGACTCTTACAAGAAAATTATCCAATCACATATCCTATAACCAAGCCACACGATGAATCTAAACCTAAACCAATTTGGTTCAAAGAAAACGAATACTATGAGTTTCACAAGATCAAAGGGCATACTCTAAACAAGTGTCAAAGTTTGAAAACATATATCCGAGATCTTATAGATCGAGGGGATATTCATGTGGATGCCAATCAGGCTTCATCATCCAATGCTCAATTACATATTTACCAAAACGCCTTCCCTAACCATAATCAAGGTGCAGGCATGTCTAATAACAATCCACAAAACAACAATACAAATAACATAAATTATAAGAATGTGCCCCTCAATTATGATGACATTGTCCATTGCATTGAACAGGTGGAACCCCGCGTATCCATGATACATGTCAAAGCTAAAGATCCCCAATGTGCTATTTCCACCTGAAGAACCTACATTACTATTCTTGCAACCCCTACATCTACCTAGCAAAATCCTGTGAATTCTCAGTATAACATTCTTGATCACTTAGGAAAGACTCCTGCCAACATCTCAATTTTGGATCTGCTTAAATCTTCTCCCGTGCATCAAGAGATCCTGAACCAAGCTCTACAGGAAACCCAAGTGCCTAACAACATTGATCCCATGCAATTTCAAGCTTTAGTGGGACATCTGGCCCTATCCTACCAATTACACTTCAGCCCAAATGACATGCCTAACATCGATGCCAACCATATCCGTCCCCTACACATCGAAGTCTTGATTTCCCATCATAAAGTAAAAAGGGTCTTGGTAGATAATGGATTTCCCCTTAATCTATGTACCCTAAAGTTCATAAAGTAGATAGGGTATACTCAAGTGGACCTGAGTAATCAAATCATTACAATCAAGGCTTATGATAATGCAGAAAGAGATTATGAAGGAATTGTTAGTCTTCCTATCCAGGTTGGATCCGTGATTCAGTATACTACATGTCATGTCCTTGATTTGGACCTACCATACAACCTACTCCTCGGTTTCCCATGGCTCCATGCCATGCAAGTCGTCCCTTCCACATATCATCAATGCCTAAAATTCATAGTTAATAGGAAAGAGGTCACCGTTTACGCTGACCCACAACCATTTGAATACTGTTGTGCCTTAGAAGCTTCATTTCCCCGTTTACATTATTATCCTGGAGTTGAAATGGGGGCACCTCAGTCATCATCCTCTAATCCATCACCCGCCACATTAGCCACTCCATCTTCCACCACCGATCCCACCATCACTAAAGTCTAGATCATCGACAAAGGTTGTGGTGAATATGAAATGCATAAAACTCTAAATGTGGCAACCATGCCACCGTCACCACACACATACGGTCAACCTTCGCAATTTGTACCAAAGGAAGAAGACAATACCATTACCTTCAGTGCCAAAAACATCCCCACTAGCACTTTCTAGTCCCCTAGTTTAAGGACAGATACACCAGAAGATGATATTAGCCAGTGGATCTATCATGAAGATCCCCAACTGGATCCTCCCCTTAAGGAATATTTTTAGGAAGTATACCCCTCGTGTGCTAAGTTTGCAGAAAAAACATAACTATCAAGGTGGGGATCTGGGTAAAGAAGAGCAAGGGTAGCTGCAACCTGTTGATGTACCAAAGCATCCACGAAATTTGGGCCTAGGCTATGAAAAAAAGCAGAAAGGCCTTGCAACACCATCCAATGCTTCCAACAGTGTTAGTGTGGACAATGGTCCTTTAGAAGACATACCTGAGGAAGAATCCATCATACATGTGTACGATGATGTGGATCACATGGACCTTTCATCCATGTTTGACTCCTATCTATTTTTACCATTAGCCTTTCCCTAAGTCATCCCGAGCTTATTGACTGGGACCTACGTGATAGCGCACCTGAAAATGTCTCCCTTGATGCATATGTCAACCTTATTGGATTGGGGGAAGATGAATGCTCCAGTCACAAAAATAGAAACAAGAAAAATCAGAAACAGTCATCTAGTGAAAACCTCCCTGAGGCGCTTCTTGACTTGAAAAAAATAAAAAATAAAGGACATGTATCCGATAGTGAAAACCTCAATGAGGCGCTGGAGGATGGAGATGTTCATCTTCCCCTTGTGGGAACTCAATCTACACGATCATCTATCCTGATTGAAGCAACTCAAGAAGTCAATCTGGGTAGTGCAGAAGCCCCAGAGATCACCTACGTAGCCAAATCATTATCAGAACAAGAATATTCTATCATTGTCCAGTTGCTCAAATACAGAATCATCAACTTTGCTTGGTCATACTCAGACATTCCAGGTTTGAACCCCGCTTTAGTAGTTCACCATTTGGATATTCGCCTAGATGCCAAGCCCGTCAAACAGAAACTCAGAAAAATGCATCTGCAGGTAGTACTATTAGTTAAGAAAGAATTGGAGAAATTATTGGAGGCTGGTTTTATCAGACCAATTGACTATTCTTACTGGATCTCCAACATAGTGCCTATCACTAAACCTATTAGAGACATTAGGATTTGCACAAACTTTTGGGATCTCAACAAAGCCTGTCCAAAAGATGACTTCCCATTGCCCAATATCAACATGTTGGTCGACCTCATTGCAAGGCATGAGATGTTGTCCCTCATGGATGGCTTCTCTGGCTACAATCAGATTCAGATTGCACTCAAAGACCAGCATAAGACTGATTTTACCTTTTGCTACAATGTTATGCCCTTCGATCTCAAGAATGCAGGGGCAACATATCAATGAGTAATGACTATTATCTTCCATGACATCATCCAAATTATTATAGAAGACTATGTTGATGACTTGTTGGGAAACTCCCGAACTAGAGCAGAGCACCCTGCCATTCTGAAAAAGATCTTTGAGCGGTTGGAATAGTACAAGCTAAGATTGAATCTGAAAAAGTGTGCGTTTGGTGTCGCGTCCAGGAAATTGTTGGGCTTCATAGTCTCCTGAATGGGCATTGAATTTGATCTTGCCAAAGTGAAAGCTATCATGGATATGCCTCCACCTTGAAACCTAAAACAGTTAAGAAGCCTTTAGGGAAAGCTACAATCTATCCATCAATTTATAGCCCAACTTGCAACAAGTGTCAGTCGTTTGCCCACCTTCTAAAGAAAGACACCACCTTCAAATGGAGTCAACAGTGTCAGTTGGGTTTTGATAAGATCAAAGAGTACTTGTCCCATCCGCCAATCCTAATGCCACCTATTCTAGGAAAACCCCTCCTACTATACATCTCTGCCACTTCAGTCACACTGGGGGAATTATTGGCATAGCATGATGAGTCCGCAAAAGAACGAGCAATCTATTACATTAGTCGTACACCAGTTGGTTATGAGTTGAACTATTCACCAATGGAGAAAGCCTTCCTTGTAGTGGTGTTTAGTACACAGAAATTCAGACATTATATGCTCAACCATCCTGTCAAACTAATAGCAAAAATTGATCCACTAAAATATCTATTGTCCAGAACCACCTTAACTGGGCGCATGGCTAAGTGGGTCATGATCTTGAGTAAATTTGACATAGAATACATGGATCGAAAAGCCATCAAGGGACAAGTTATAGATGATCAGTTGGATGATGTACCCTTAGTAGATGCTTATCCTTTGGTCATCAAATTTCTAGATGAAGTCTTTGCAGTTGCAAAAGCACCCACTTGGATATTGTACTTCGACAGATCTTACATTCATAATGGGTCGGGGGTAGGAATTCTATTTGTTACCCCTCAAGGTGATTACATCCCAAAGTCATTCAGATTGGCATTCCCATGCACCAACAATATAGCTGAGTATGAATCCCTCCTCACAGGCCTCAGTATTGCCAAAAAGTGGCACATAACTCACCTAAGAGTCTTTGGTGATTCCTTGTTGGTCATTAAGCAGGTCAATGATGAGTTCCTAACAAAGGATGAAAAGTTTCTACCCTACAAACACATGGTGGAGGACTTCAAAGAGTATTTCACCTCCATACAATTTGATGAGATTCTGAGGGTACAGAACAAAGCAGCTAATGCCATGGCTACTATTGGCTCCTTGATCAACATGCCCAAGGATCGAATAGAATGCGAGTTCCTTGTGGAAAAACTCCTAATCCCAGCATATGACATCCCTGAGACTGAAATGGTGTGTGCCATCATAGGTCCTACTTCCCCTTGGTACCAAGACATCTACACTTACCTGCATGATAACATTCTACCCTCGGACCTTACATGAAGCCAATGCAAATCATTTAACCAACGTTCATCCCAATACATCATCGTTGGTGATATGCTTTATCATTGTGGGTATGATGGAACCCTCGTCAAGTGTCTGGATGAGACCAAAGCCCATACTACACTAACAGAAGTACACAATGGTGTTTGTGGGGCCCATTCAAATGGTATGGCCTTGGCTAAAAGGATTCTTTGACCTGGATATTATTGGCCTACACTAGAACATGATGCCTATGAGTTTGTGAAGAAATTCCTTCCATGTCAGCAACATGTAGATCTGATTCACGCTCCAACACAAGACCTTCAGCCTCTTCTTACACCATGGCCCTTCTCTCAGTGGGGTTTTGACATGATCGGAAAGATATACCCGCCATCCTATAACAACCACACCTTCATTATTATTGCAACTGAGTACTTCACCAAGTGGGTGGAAGCAATGCCACTCGCACAAATCACTGGTACTCAGATTTCAAAATTCATCCTCTACCATATTATATGTAGATATGGTATCCCATCCACCATCCTCTCAGATAATGGAAAGCCTTTCAAAAACCATGCCATGAAACACCTTTGTGACACCTTTCATATTCAACATTGTTGGTTAGTGCCTTATTACCCCCAAGGTAATGGTTAGGCAGAAGCTACCAACAAAACTTTGATCCAAATCCTCAAAAAGGTTGTCAATAACACCAGTCAAGATTTGCACCTCCACATTCATCCCGCCCTTTGGGCGTATCGTACTTCCATCTGTACCCCTACTGGTGCCATGCCATATTCCCTCATATATGGTGTTGAGGCCATCTTTCCGATCGAAGTTGAAATCCCATCACTGAGAATTTCTCTGAAGAACCTTATCAGTGAGGAACACACTCGTGTTACAAGGCTTTCCCAACTAGAATTACTTGATGAAAGACTGATCAAAGCTTATGATCACCTTCAGGCTTACCAAGACCATCTCAAACAAAGCTACAACAAGAAGGTTTGCCCTCGTCAATTCAATGTTGGTGACCTTGTCCTTAAAGAAAACTAGCACACCCAGCAGGATCAGGATAAGAAAGGCAAGTTTGAAGCAAACTGGTTGGGTCCCTATATTATCACCTTAAAGTATGGATCTGGTGCATACAGACTCACCACCCTTGAAGGAGAACCCCTAGAAGAGCCTATTAACATCATGCATCTGAAAATATTTTATACCTAAGCCTGCTTGGTGACCCTATTTGCATAAGATCAAAAAATCAAAAATAAAAAAATAAAAAAAATCCAAAAATAGTAAAGAGAAATAAATTCATCCTATGGCGAAAACCACCCTTGGTGGTGCCTTGGATAAGTACGGGACCTAGTCACAGGAACCACCTATAATGGGATTAATCATTATCTACCTCATGTCCTCATTACTTTATGACTTCACCCATCCTATCCTATCACTCCAGTAGCATCCCATCCCAGGCCACTTGGTATATATTTTCATTGAGCATTGGATGATCCACATTGGCTATCCATCATCCTGAGATTTTTTATCCCAATCTGAGCTCATGTCGTTTGTCCATTTTTTAGTCAGTTTGTGTCATCATCTAGGATCATCCATCGTGTTGGTCTCCATCTAGGCCTCATCCTGTCACGTCGGTCTTTTCATCCTTTGTCGAACTACGTTGCCCCTGTGCTTTCACGTAGGAAAGGTTGATCATTTGATCTACCCTCGAGGAATTTTGACCATCCCAAGATGGTCGGTCATCATTTGTCTTCATCATCCCCTTTTCACTTTATCCATGGTCGGTTGTCATTTGTATTTTTTGAACTATGTTTCCCCTATGCTTCCACGTAGGCAAGGTCGATCTTTTGATCCACCCCCGGGGCTCTTTTTCTTTCCTTTTCTTTTACTTCACTTCGTCATTGTCTCATCGGTCTCCATTAAGTCCTCTTTCCACTTTTATCCATGGTCTTTTCTTGAACTATGAGGGCTTTGCGCTTTCATGTAGGAAAGGCTAATCTTTGATCATCCCCCGAGCCCCTAGATCTTTAGGGTGTGTTAGTCTTTTGTCTGGTCACTTGTGTCATGTTGTCAAGAGTGCCCTTATCCAGCTGGTTCTTCACAAATGATATCCTCTAGTGTCAGAAGTTCTGGTTAATGACAAAAATCCTATGTCACTTGGGTCATCTTAGTTTAATATCCATCATCGGTCTCAACAGGATGCATCCTTCCTAACATACCTCATAAACCCCATCCATCCTTGCGATCCTAGGACAAAGGATGTTTGAATTTGATTATGATATTTTAATGCTTTTTTCTTTTATTTATTTTTTGAGCTTCCTATTACAACTAGTCAAGGTTGCCATAATTTATCATATTATGGTGTGCTTTGATAGGGGCATCTCTTGTTGTTGTCTGTTGGGTTGTTCCCATGTAGTACCCACCAGGATCTCCAAGATCCTGTGTTACATCGGGGACATCCCTTTGTGCTTGTGGTTATTCCAATACCTATCCTGACCAAAGTCTTAATGACTTTGGGGTGTTGGGATAACCTTGTTTGTTGTGTTTGTTTTATGCATCAGATACTAACTTTCCTTGGTTTCATGTACCTTGGCAACTAGTGTCTTATGCTATAGCAAAAATAAGTGCTCCAAAGATGGCTAATTAAAATTAGGATTGCATTTCATAATCATTTTTTATTACATCCCTTTCTACACCATTGACCTATGATTGTGGCTGTGCAAATATTCCCCTTCTCCTGTTCTTCTCAGGATATATATAGTTTTTGACAGGTGAAATCTCCCATCATATACCCATCATACATACATGCACGAGTCCTTATTGATACTTATGTTCATGTTACATTATAGGTTCATTGTATTTACATTAGAATATTATATTTAATCACGATTGATTTATTTTTATACCCATATTAACATGTTACATACATAAATCATGCATCACATAAGACCATATTCATTATACATAAAATCATCCATAAAATCATAAATCATGCATCACATAGATCCATATTCATTATCCATACAACCATATATAGATTCATAAATCATACATCACATTAGGACCATATCCATCATAGATAAAACACACATCACATCCTGCATTACACACATTAGTAGCATCCACCCACATATAACATCATAAACATGTACATGAATTAAACCATCATGATCGCACATCATAAGATCATACACATACACATATGCATAAATAGAATCATCCACCATAAACATAACATAGTATCAATAAGGGCAATCACATATCATATAAGTATCAAAACCAAATAAAGTCCATCACATGATACATAATAATATCCATCAAATAAAGTGCATCACATGATCCATAATAATGTCCATCATATACATCAAATCAAAAAATAAAGAACAAGTACAAGGATCTGCATCACGGCTCCTCTGTACTATCCATCCACCCTACACCTATCAAAATCTAGTGTCTTGTCACCTACCAAATGAGCTGCCCACATCCAACCTCTATGGAAAATTGGGAACTGGTCCTCTGTAAGGGAGTGTCCCTTGTAACTCATTGTATCCCCGAGTCCATGTCCCTAATGACTGGGAAGGCACGGGCATTTGAGGAGTCTATTGCACATACTGAAACGTGTGTTGTGCTAGATCTGGAACTGCATGCTAATAGGATATCATCCAGTAGTTCGCCTCCCTCATGTACTCAACACTCTCGATAGCCTGATATCTGGTGGCATTCCGCTCATGTCTATACCTATCTCAGTCTCTGGTAATTAGTCCCCTCTCCTATGTCGATGCATCCTAAGCCAACCACAACTAATCTCTCGTGGGCGCCAGCCATCCGGCGTGCTCCTGTCAGCGGCACAGGATAAAGCGCGATATACATGTAGCATAATGCATTTTCCTTTAGGCGTGGTGCCACCATGCTTCCAGCGGCAGGTGTGGCATCCACTCCTGCTGGGGGTGTATGCATGCGCGAAAGGGTTGTCCATCTCCTCCACGCTGTCACCTATGCTCATTGTCTATCCTCTATCTACCCACGCAAACCATGCACCTCTTCGGCCTGATCTCTCCTCTCTCTCCTCTCTCTTCTCTCTCTCTCTCTCTCCTTCACCCTCCATGTTCCTAGGCTTTGTCCCTCAGTCCACCCTCCATTCCCCTCCATTTATGTTCTTCCTTTCCGTTCCTTTTCTTCCATTCTTTGTCCAGTCCTTCCCTCCTTCCTCCCTTCATTCTTCCATGTCCAGTCCCATTTATCCATTCCTTTTCCTCCCTCCATCTTCTTTCCTAAACTCCTCCTCCACCCGTGACTTTCCACTGGGCCCCCACAATAAAACAACTAAGATCCTCAAGCCCAGTTACCAGCTTCCACCACTGAACCTCCATCGATCTGTCCACTCCACTTCCCTCCCTTCCACCCATCCATTAGGGCTCACCACTCCCTCCACAGTCTATTTGAACCCTCCTCCATCGTCTACTCCTCAACATCCTCTCTGGCTGACCTCTGGCCTCCATCTCCTCTTGTGCCCCATCCTACTGTCCTATGGCCCCCACCTCCTTTGGCTCTTCCCTGACCTGAACTCTCCTTCGCCGTACCCTGATACCTATGCATGTATGTTGTACAAATCCTCCCTCCACCTCACTCACCATCTCCACCTCTGGCTCACTCCCATCCTCCTATCGTGCCGCATCTTTCTCTAGACCTCTCCTATCCTCCTATTGTGCCACATCCATCCCCTCACCCACATCCATCCTCACTCTAGCCCTCCTCTAATGTCTCCTCCTCCTCCTCCCCTTTGGTTGTCCTACAACCCCAACCTCATCCTCTCCTCCGCCCTACTGTCCAACATCCCCCGCATCCCCCTACTGCCCCCCAACCCCACCTACCTCTTGTCCCCTCCGCTCCTCTCTCTCTCTTGCCTCCCTAGCCAACCGGTGTTCATCCTCCGATTTCAACCCTAAGGCTCCCTCTATAGGCACAGTAGGTGTAATCCTCTCCCACCAGTGGTTGCGGAACCACCGGGCATATCGTAATGTCACTCCCACATCCTCAACCCCCTCAACCCTCCTTGGGTAGGGCACCTGATATGTCGCCACCCACGCCTCTCTAGCACCCCTAGGTGTAATAGGGCCTCCCCATGGCCGCTCTCTGGTGAGCCAACGAAACATGGTGGGAGTTGCCAGAATATCCTGTCTCTTCCCAAACTGCCTCACTGCTCTGACTAGTCGATGAGCCTCCACTATACTAGGCAGGCTCCAAATCAGAAGACATTTGCTCATAAAATAGCCCTCCTGCCTCATCTCCTCATCCCTCCATCCCCTAAACTATCAAAACATATATGGCCGCCATACTAAGTCCACCTCCTACAAACCATCAAATACTCTCCTCCATCCATCCATATCTCCCTACATCTCGTAACACAACACCCAGCCCCTAGCCTCCCCATACCCCCAGGAAATAGGCTCTTTATCATCCTACTGTCTTCTCCTCACCACTAGTGGCCTCGTAACTATAATATGCTCCCACGCCAAACCTGTAATAGAGTCATGTGTGTCAAACTCAATGACCCCTGGTAGCAGATCACATGCATATCTCTGTATAAATGTGTTAATACACACGAGCCCCATGAGAACTGTCCCTCTCACCACTCGACAATATGTTGAATCACTTCCATGAACCGCAGACTGTAGAACTGCCTACTCCGGTTCGGAACCAATATCCCACTAATCAATCCGCATAGATACAATGGTAAGGGTGACACCCCCAGTGATAGGCATCTATCCAAATCCAACTGCCCCTTCTGAATGGGCAGATCATCTCATCCAAAAAGCACCGAGATAGTGTAATCTAACTCCGATCCTCTAGACACCACCTCGCTCATTAACTGCCCTGCTATGGGTAGCCTCAGGATGTGCCATACATCCTTGAGTGTCACTGTCATCTCCCTTGTAGGAAGATGGAAGGTCGATGTCTTAGAACTCCATCTCTCTATTAGTGCTATCAACATCACTCAATGAGCTATCAGCATCAGAAACTGTAGAAAGTGTAATAATTCTGCATGCTCCAGTGCTGCGTGATCTACTCCGGTCAGCTTCCATAGTTGCCGCTAGTATATCCGAGTGACAATCATGTGTCCGTAATCGGTCAAAACTCTACATCCATATTCACCCAACTATCGGATCACTTTATTTTTGGCCCTAGGAAATCTCTTGTTTCCCTCTCTCTATTTCTTTTTTCCTCCTCCCTCCCTATCATGCGCCCTCTCCCGAGGGGTAGACCTGTCTCGTGTTGGGGCGGACCCACCTTGGGTCGGGGCAACCACACCCCCCTTCCTGTGGGGCAGAGCCGCCTTGGGCCGGGGAAAATGCACCCCCCGCTAGGGCGGACCCGCCCCAGGCCGGGGTGGACACGCCCGCCAGGGCGGCCCTGCCCCAAGCCAGGGTGGACATGCCCCACTGGGGCGGTGCCCCCACCGGGGCAAATAGGACATTGCGCCGAGGCGGACCTGCCCCGCGCTGGGGCAGACATGTCCCAAGCCGGGGTGGACACGCCTCGAGCCAGGGTGGACCTTCCCCACCATGGGGCAGACCCGTCCCAATCTAGGGTAGCCCCACCTACACTGGGGTGGACTCGCCCCTACCGGGACAATGACACCAAACCCCCCCCACATTCGCCTACCCACCAAAAAAGAAATCAAATTTTCTCTCCTACCCATTTTCCTCCTCTATCCCAAAAACAAAACCCACTTTTTAAAATTTGCATAAAAAATTCAAAATGAATTAAAAATGCTTAAAATACACAAGAAGGGTTTTGTTACTAACTTGGCGGGGCACTACGTACTCGCAGAAGAATCTTCGCACCTCCTCCACATGGTGGATGATATATGTCTTGTAATCCCTCAACATCATTGCTCCTCATCTTCTTCCTCTCCTCTCCTCTTCTCTCAACTGCTACAGTGCAAATGAGTTGAGTTAATTTCTAAAATTACCTTTTAATCATTTTCCCTCCCTTTTTTTAACCTTTTTAAAATAAGGGGTATTTTTACCTCTTTTTAAACAATTTTATTCTTCCAACTAATTCCCTAACTTCTCGAGGCTGCCATTCGCAAACCGTACATCCGTTTGACTCCGTTAAAAAGGAAAACCTGCTCGATTTTTTGAGCTCTTTCCAACCATTCTCTCCATTTTATCCTATTGAGAAGTCGCCTGGGGCTTCCTTTTTCTTCCCCAGTCGCCCTCTCAAGGGGGCATACCCTACCACTCTCTCCATTTCCTCTATCATGGCCATTCCCCTGCAAGATTGGGGCATCCTCATTCATTCCCCCTCCATTTGAGTAGCTCACACATTTCTCCCCATACTGAGGCATCTTTTTCTGCTTACTTCCTCTATGGAGTCATCTACATTTTCTATTCTTCGAAACACTGTTATTTTAACAATATTTCGAAGAGGGGAAAAATGTAGACATCTAAATTTGACCACTTCTACATGGTCCAAATCGTCTACTCTATTCATCTATTTCGTTAATATTAATTAAATGGTTTATTTATTTAATATTTCATCTTCTGCTTAAGGTTCCTAAAAGTATCTAATCAAATAATTAAATACTTTACCTTATACCTCTTCTTCTCTAAATTAAATAAATATGTCAAGTTATTTAATTTAGTCATTTGATCCTTTTAAATCAAATTTTTAATTCTTCCTTTTTCTCTCTCCTTGTCACATCCTCCATAATCCTCTTCTAATATGGGTTAATTTAATTAATTCATGATTAAAGATGTGCACACCCTTAATCATGGATTAATGTCACATCTTCCAACTTTTGCCACTTTATTTTAATCCCCTATTAATTTTCTTAATCATATGTTTGTACAACCTTAATCAAAGTCATTAGCCACATTTAACATGCCTTTTTAGTCAACCTTTTCATATCCCATATTTGGCATTGACTCTCTTTTCCATATGAATTTTTAATTCACATTTTATTTACCCTAGGTTCCTCTCTTCCAATTCTTATCTTTCCAAGACTTACCTTATCCCCATGCAACTTCTAGAACATTTTTACCTCTCACATCACCCACATGTGTCAAAATCCCACCTTTTTAAAACATTCTCTTAACCACTAGATTCTTCCAAGCATGTGAATTTTTAATTCACATTTATTATTCCCAACTACTTTTTCATTCCCCATGGAGATTTTTGAGGAATTCTAAAATTCCTCAAAAGTCATTTTCATTCTCACTTGGGGACAAGAAGTTCCTTTTTGAGGAAATCTTCTCATCCCTCAAGGTACTTGTCCTTCCTCCACATCACTTGTCCTTATTCCACCTCACTTACACATCATCACATCCTAGGCCACTTCACCTTCCACATGTCAAGATATGAGGGCTTGTGAGTCTTCAACTCACCATAGCCCTTCATCTTGGCTTTGTTGGCTTAATCTCAACCATTGAATTCTCTAGAGAATTCAAATTCTTCTATAAATAGCCCCTCTTATAATGCATTTACAACACTTAGCTATTTTGCACCCTTATGCTACCAAATTGCTCACTCAATTTGGAAGCATTATCTTAGCCATTTAGCCAAGCCACTTAGCCACTAGCATTAGCATTGCATTTTTCCATTGTAGCTTCATCAAAACATCACATTGTTCATCTTGCATCTAGCCATCCAAGGAGCATACAAGCATTCAAAAATCAAGGCCCAACCAAGGGATTTCAACAACGCAAAGAAGGTATAATCATTTGCTATTATATTTTATCTTATTTCTTTGTGTTATCATTCCTTAGGCTAATATTTGAGGTGTCCCTTGTGTTTTCCTTTATTGCATAATAGTTGTTTTGCATGTTTAGAACAGGATAAACATTTAGGATCACAACCTTAAACAAAAACTAAAATTCCATTGTAAGTGATGTAACATGTAACATTCATCATGATGCTTAGCCTACCATCCACTCTTTTACTAGTATTGATGGGTTGTAGGCATACATTTTAATATGGGGAGTTGAGTTGCTTGCTCCACACATTAAAACAATTTTTAACAGATTCACACAAGGAAATTTTTTTATTGAGTGGACTATTAGTGTTGTTATCCCACTTTACAAAAGTGGTGATATCAATAACCCTTCCAATTATCGTACTATTATGATAAAAAAGGCCTTTGGCACTGTTCTTAGGGACAAGCTTTGGAAAAGAATGAAGGAACTTGGGATTCCTAATGAGTATAGAGTGGTTGTCCATAAGCTTTATGAGAAAGTTAGAGCTGAAATAAAAACTAAAGAGTGTATGTCTGAATTATTTGGTAGCAACATTAGAGTAAAAAAAGGGCATCCTCTATTCCCCACATTGTTTTGTTTATATATTGATAAATTTAAAGAGTAGTTAAACAAAACTATTGGAGAGGAGATTTAGTTGGCAGGTTAGGTGGTGAAGTTACTTTTGTATGTGGATGATCTTATTTTAATAGAAAAAAATTTCCCATGGTTTGAGAGAGCATTTGAAGTTTTAGAGCTCTTTTGTCAAGAGGTTGGTATGCAAGTGAACACTAGCAAGACCAAGGTCATGACTTTTTCTTTGAAAAGGAAGAAGTGAAAGTTTAACTTTATCTTTGAGGGAAGCTTGTTGGAGATAGTGGAAGAATACAAGTACTTAGAAATTTATTTTCACAATATGATAATTTGGGAGACTTGTAGAACAAAAATGAACAAGGAGGATGGAGAGCTTCTTTCCTACTTTAGAATAGGTGTAGGAAAGTAGAGTTATGGGATTGGAAAACCATGAAAATATTTTTTGGGTTGTTGGTTGTGTTGGTTGTCCTCTATGGTTGTGAGGTTTGGGGGAGTAGTATGTCAAACCACAAGTGGAGGAAATTAGACAAAATCCAAAAAAAAATTAATTACTAGTAGTCTTAAAGTCAAATCAACTACTCCCTATGAGATTCTTTTGACTGAGGTGGGAATTCTTCTAAGGGAAGCATCAACGATACTTTGTTTGCTAAGCTTGTTAAAAAAGGTTGAAAACATAGATAAGCATTGCTATCTATAAGGCCCCTCCCTTTATATCAATATCATAGCCCTTTTATTCTAATCTTATGCTACTCTATTGTGTAGACTTAGGGTGCATCATTTAGATGATACAGGACCCATCAGTGTTTGAGTACCACTATACTTTTAGTCATTTGATTCTAAGAGTAGATTAGTTAAATTCTTATGTGAATGCTTCTATTAAAGTATGTGACTAATCTACATTGATAGATACTATAATTTTCCATGCTATTTGTGGTTACTAAGGTCTACTAGTGATAAATCTCCCTTCTTATCATTTGACTCATGTTGACTATGAATGTGTCCTATAGTATTCACTTGAGGTTCCTCATAGCAAGTATTATGGCTCGGGTCACTAAAGGAGCCTTAGATGTTTTAGTAAATATAGCAGGTGCAGATTTGACCCCTATGGTACTGCTTATCTAAGGGAGATTAGGATAGTAAGTAAGGATAGATAAAGGATCTTTGAGTCTCCTCTACTTTTGGATTGTGCATTATCATGAAATTTTTATTTGGTCTTAGATTAGATCATACCCATACTGATAGTTGGGAGATGCTAATAAGGAGTTAATCTGATGAGGATAACTGAACCCAACTATAGTTAGATTAATCTTTTGATAACATGATTGTCATTCTTGTCAGAAGGGCATCTTATGGATGCCAAAGGAGAGGTTGTTGGAAATGAGTTGATTGAGGTCAACAATGGCACCTCAATGAGGTTAGTAGGAGATCTGAGTGATATCAGATATAGAGCTATTGTTTGAGGCCAAACTAACCTCATAGGGTTGTTAGGAAGAAGGATAAATTGGCCTTAGGGTGTCATTGCAGCAATCCTTGGAGAGTTCTGTTACACCCCACCCTAGATTTCTAAAATTACTTTCACTTTATAGTAATTAATGTGATGAATCTTGGGACTATGAAATTTAAAGAGATGTTCATGCTATGATGAGATCATGCAATGTTATGTTTTGCAATTCTATGGAATGATGACAATCATTTGATGTCATGAATATGATGAAATATAAAGAAATGACTATTGATTTTGTAAATGAAATGATATGATTATGCTATAATTTTTTCTAGACTAACTACCTATTTCTTTTCATGAGTGGGATTGCAGGGACAATTTGGACACCTCCAGAGAGAATTAAAGGGGTAATCACTTGGGATAAGGGTGAAGTTATGAATCCTTGAGAAATGTCGTCTGAGCTCAACCTTGGTCAAGTAGTGATTTTGTAAACCTAAGGTGTCTAGGGTTTTGTTAGCATTCAAGGAGGTAAGTCAATCCAAGTCATTTGAGCCCTACTCGACCTTTGTGTTTAGTATGATTCTTTTTAGGGTTATTAACTCTCTTGTTATTATATAAAACAAATGAATATATGAACGTAGGTATACATGAGTTAAATAAAGCATACGAACTCATATATGTATAGATGCATGTATGGATGCATATGTGCATACAAATACATAGATACCGTCAACATACAAATGTATATATGTTCATGTACGTATGGATATATACATGCATCCATAAGTTAATGCAACAAAAATGACTCTCGTATAAGTATGTTCACATATGTATGATGTGTAATCTTTAAACTTTTATTCTCGATGACTCTCATTGTGATATTGCATAAGGACATTGATCACGATGATCATCATTGAGTGCATATTGTGGGGGTGAATATGCTAGTGTGTTGATGTGATAACCAATGTCATCGACCTTGTATGGTAAATTTGATATTAATATTGGAAGTTTTAAAATTTATATAATATATGATAATTCAAAATGGCTAAACTAGCCATAAAGCTTATTGTTTTAGCTCAACTCTTAAACGAGGAGCACATTTTGTATTTAAAATGGAGTCATAATTGTTTCAAATGCCAACATGAGCCTTGTAAGGCCACAACATAATGACTTATAGGTGGAAACATATTTTGAATGTTTAAAATGCCAATGATGGCCACATTGGTCGTGTGCATTAATATTATGCATTACAAGATCCATGTTCAATTGTGGTCTTCTCCTCAATTGGAAATGTAAAAAAATGGTTATCTACTAACTATTACTTGATTAGTTCTTTATTGTGTAACCTTTAGATTGGTTAGGAGTTTATCAGGTGAGTAACCATTGATGAATGATTTTGTTAAACTATTTCCTTCTTTTAACCACATCGGGATAATCCTTGGGAAATATGGGGAATAGTGGGGCAACTATTTTGTAACCACCTTCACTGGGGTGTGAGGAAAAAAAAATATTGGAAAGAAAAGTGATATCAATATGCGAGGAGGAGAAGATGGAAAAAAAGAGAAGAGTATTCAGAAGCATAGAGTTTTGGATCTGATAAAAAAGAGGAAGTACCTATGTAAGGAAGAACGAATCTCTATGTAGCATAAACCAGTGGTGGAAAAGAGAGTAGAGGGGACGTTTAGTTGAGGAAATTTGTAACAACAACCCATATGATATTGAGGTGCTAAGATAGTGTGTGAAGAGCATTAAGGATTATATTAATTTTGCAAAGACAATAATCAGGCACGAAGTTTTCATTTGTCTCTTTATATTTTTCTGAGTATCATCAATGTTTGTGAATGGTTACCTGATATAGATAGAAATAGTTGCATTCTAGTACTTGAGAAATTCTTAGTTTTAAAATTTTTACCATGATGTAGTATTTTGGGTTCAAGGGATACTTTGGAATGCAAAGATTTAACTTGACTGAGTTAAGAATGCAGCCACCTTGAATGTTCAAAATCTCCCTAACAGTTTACTTGACAACTAAAAGACTTAGTGGTTTGAGTATGATATTTCTCTCATTATTCTCCAATGTACTTTCCTTGTTCAAGAAAAGATGTAGAGACAAATTAAAGCTCATTATGATTAGATTTTGCTACATATTCTCTCCTACTTGATTCCTTGCTTCTCTCTTAAAAATCCTCCATGTTGAAGAAAGTTCATGTCAAATATGCTTGGTGAAGTGAAATCTTTAAGTTAGTTAGGGACCATTCTTGAATTCCTTAAAAGATCTGTCTACAACTAAATGCAATTGCAGTTGATATTTGAATGTTTAAACCTCTTTATTGTGACAAATGAGAACATTGATGCTTGTAAATACTCATAATTAGAACTCATGAATGGACCTACAAGTTTAACATAAGCTTTAATGTTGGTTCTTGAGGGTTATAACCAAGTCTCATCAGACTTTGGAAAAGAAAAGGAAAAGAGCCTTATGCTCAACTTGAGGCTAGTCTGTACCAAGTAGGCTTTTATATAAGAATAAATTTCCTACTTCTATTTTGGAAAAACTTTGTGAATGTGAGAATTTATTGTAATGGAAACCTTATCTCTTGGGTCTTGATTAGTTAATCCTTCTAGGGTTTCACACTAGGTGGTAAACCTTTCCAAATGAGAGATATTGTGTGAAAGAAGTTGCTTAACTAACTTATGACCGGTTACAGAAAGTTAATTACCTGTTTCAGTAAATGAATGCAAAGAAGAAATAAATATGAGAGTAGAAACCCCCTTGTAATGTACACCTTGATCTAGAGGCAGTTGCCAAGTTTTGCTAGCTATGTCAAGCAACAAGTGGGTTCAAGGAAAGTTAAACACTTATACTCATGCAGATTTATTGAAAGAGGGGACCAGTTGGTCTACAATTGTCTTATCTTTAGCCAACAAGATTTCAAGGAGATACATGAAAGACTAAAACCTAAAGGAAATTATATTCTTAACAGAGATCTAAGTATATGGTGAAGACTTTGTCTACATAATATTCATACTACATTATGACTAGGAAGGTTAAGAAAATATCGTTGTGTGGCAAAATTTACTTTAATATTATATCACAAGAGTAGTTTCTCTCAAGGGTTAGGGTTAAGAATCAAGAAAGTAGTTGTAGCAAAGACCCAAGTAGTTACATGTAAGTAATTTGAGTGCTCGAGTCAGAAATAACCAAGAAACCAGATGAGTTGTCTATGTAGTGAATCTTCACTTTCTATGGAATAACTCTATAACAAAGGTAAAACATTGAACATTTGAGAGTATAATTTAAGAGGAAGGAGTCTTCAACTTAAGGTAAATATTTTATTACATATGATTGAATATTGTATCGGTACTTTCATTTTGTGTCTATGTGAAACTAGTCGATGGCAGTAAATCAACAATAATAACTATGTGAGCATAGAGAGGGAGATCAAATACTCTCCTAGATAATTCTAAAGACTTGGATAGGTGGTAGTTTCTAAATCCCAAGAAGTTACGAGAACGTAACATGGGTATTCAAGGTCAGAAAAGTAGTTTAGTCTTGTCGATTACTGACTTAGTAAATAAGGACTTGAACTAGAGGTAGTTGCCAAGACCCATTAGTTGCACTAACACAGGGGTTCGAGAATGGTCTGACACCTTATCAACTCAGTTGAGTTATGTTTATTAAGACAGGTTTTGTCGTATTATAAGTTATTTGTATTTATTCATTGGTTGGAATAGTAGTTCTAGTATACCCTAGGTTAGGAAAGGTATTTCAAGTCGATTAGGGTAGGTGAACATACAACTTCGCTCTTAGAAGCGATTGCATTTACAATTCAAATACTATTGCCACAATGAGAGCAGTTGTCTATGCATGCACTTGTTGGTTCACTATGACCTAGATACTTAGCTAGTCAAAGATGTCATACATAGTTGGAAGGTATCCATAGTTGTATGATATTATTAGTTAAGGCACAACACCATATCTCAATTGGAAGAATTAAGAGGGTTATCAACTAAACCCTTGTTGAAGGGAGGGCCCCTTCCAGTTAGGAAGGTGTGTGGGGGACCGCTTCGGTCCATGGTTGGAGGTAAAGCACCCAGGTGATACTCTCCCTCTTGCAGACGACATGTCGAGTCTTGAAAGATAGAAAGAATCCAAATAAGGATCTTTGACCTAACTCCTTTTTAGTATTTGTATTTAGTTTACTAAATTGCAATCAATGAATTGAAATGTAAAAATTGTTAGATGTTAATTCTTTTCAGTTAGAAAAGATTGTATAATTTTTTTGTTATATCTTTATGGTAACAATTATGTAGAAGCATGTAGCATATTGAAAGAAAAATTTTGTATCTCTTTTCACCTATGTTTTAGTTATTTATTGTATGGTGAATAATTCATGGTAACTCCCTGTACGAAGGTCTAGGATGTTACATATGGTATCAGAACTATCAGGTTCAACTCTTGGACCTATGAGCTCATTACGTAAGTTTTTCCTTAAAACATTATCAATAGCATATGTTTGAAAAGTTCTTATGTCAAGATGATAGGGAAAAGAAGAACAAGGAAAATAGTAAGAAAGTAAAATTCTCAAAACTTGTCCAACTTTGGGACTGGAAAAGAATCATCCCTAGAGGTTAAAAATTGTAAACCAAAAACTCTTGGAGAGATGCCCTTGGATTGCAGAAGGAATGCACCTGGGCAAGAAAGAAAGTTGTGTCAATTGTTAAAATGGTTAATTGGGGAAATCAATTGTTTGCATAAAAGAAAAACCTTCAGATAATCCTGATTTAAAACTAGAATAAAATATAGCAATAATAATTAAAATCAAGAATGAGATTTGGTATCTTAAAGTAAAGGTTAGAGACTATAATGGGTTAGAAAAAGAAGCAACTCGCGAAGGAAAAGATGAAAAATGACATAATCCCACCAACCAGAATGGGCATGGTCAATTTGGAGTCAAGACTTAAATATGAGAAAATAAACATGTACCTTATTCAGCGAAAGTTGTTGATGTATTTCCAATCTGAGAAAAAAATTGAATTCTCCATAGGATATGGTTCTCAATCTATACCCAAAATTTCTTCTAACCACAACAAAGTTGTCGGAATTGAGGTTTAAGCTTTAGGAGATATTAATAAAATATTTGAATGGTCTAGAAAAAGTTAGAGGTCTTTGACCAAATAAGAATGACATATTTTGACACCAATTCTATGAGTTCCTATTTTATAAGATCAAGTTATAGTTACCTTTAATACCTTGAGAAAAGGTAGGCAAGATGCTTATTTACAACTTGGTGACTATGTATATGTTAATTATTTAGACATCTTTTGGAGATATTAACAAACCAACATGGTCTAAAAGAACTATTATTCAACCAATTAAAAAAAAAGCTCATCAAAGGAAAAGGCTTGAGCTGAAATGGGACTATGAATTTAAAATTAATTATTTAAAAGTGCAAGAAAAACCAAGTTGTGGATGGCCAATGTTGAAGGAGACATATCTCCTTATGATACTTAATCATCATATTTTCAAGAATCGAGTGTGACGAAATCCCAAGAAATTCATTTCTTTTAATTCGAATGGAATTATAAGAAGTAGAGGAATAATCTAAGTACCACTAAGTTTCAAAAGGAAATAGGGAGAGATGTCACAAAATATGCAACAAGTTGACCAGAATGCCAGAGGGCGAAGACACGATGCCATCACCTAGCAGGACTTTTCTATTCTCATGAAATTCTAGAAAGGAAGTGGTAGAACATTAGTATATTTTTAATTCTCCTAAGTCAAGGTTTTGACATAATATTATTTTGGAAGTGATGGATAGGCATAAAATAATCTTCGTAGTGGCAAATGAACTCACCAAGGTAGCCAATTTCATATTAAAAAAAAATTGATAGGTGGGGAACCAGTCATAACTACAAATTTGTGTAAAGTAGTGTTTGATTGCATCATATTCTTGAGAAGATTATCTCAAATAGGGACACTCATATAACTTCAAGGTATGAAAAACCCTTATCACCTCACTTAGAATTCGGTTGAACATAAGTTTACAATATTCCCTAGAGACAAGAAGTCAGATTGAGGTAGTAAATTAGGCATTAGGGGGAACCTATTGTGTGTGTATTGCTTGGGTCAACAATACTAGTGGAAGGATTATCTTATGCTTGTTATTTTTGTGTTTGAAAACTCATAACATTCTATAAGTTAAAATACTCCATTTGAAGCATTGCATGGAAGAAAGTGTCAAATTCCTATAAGTTGGAAAAGCTAGAAGATATGATTTTCCTTGGTCCAAAAATGCTATTAGAAATGGAAGTACATATCAGGTTGATCAAGAAAAAGATTAATGAGAGCCAATATTAGGTAGAAAAACTTTGTCAATGTTACGTGAATACCAAGATAGTTCTCAGTAAGAGAAAGAGTGCTCAAACCATGTAGGTTTCACCTGTGTAATAGCAAGGTTTCTCAAGGAAAGGTCTAGTAGGACCAGTTTGCAATGGATAGTGTTTCGAGTGAAAATTCTAAAGTGATTAAATATAAATTTTCTTCCCATCCTCTTTATGTTTCTAAAAAAAAGGAAGAAGAGAAAATGAAACATTTTCGATTGTTTGTTTATATGTTATAATACCATACATCATCGAGGATGATGATTCTTAAGGGAAAAGGTATGTTACACCCCACCCTAGATTTCTAAAATTAATTTTCACTTTACAGTAATTAATGTGATGAATCTTGGGACTATGAAATTTTGAGAGATGTTCATGCTATGATGAGATCATGCAATGTTATGTTTTGCAATTCTATGGAATGATGACAGTTATTTGATGTCATGAATATGATGAAATATAAATAAATGATTCTATTGATTTTGTAAATGAAATTATATGATCACGCTATAATGTTTTCTAGAATAACTACCTATTTCTTTTCATGAGTGGGATTACATGGGTGATTTGGACACCTTCAGAGAGAATTAAAGGGGGAGTGTCACCTGGAAGAAGGGTGGAGTTATGAATCCTCGGGAAATGCTATCTTAGCTCAACCTTGGTGAGATAATGATTCCATAAACGTAAGGAGTCTAGGGTGTCGTTAGCATTCAGGGAGGTAAGTCAATCCAAGTCAATTGAGCCCTACTCAATGTTTGTGTATAGTATGATTCTTTTTAGGTTTATTAACTCTCTTGTTATTATATAAAACAAATGAATATATGAACCTAGGTATACATGAATTAAAGTAAGCATATGTACTCGTATACGTATAGATGTGTGTGTGGATGCATATGTGTGTACAAAGACATAGATACTGTCGACATACAAACGTATATATGTTCAAGTACGTATGGATACATATGTGCATGCATAAGTTATTGCGATGAAAATGACTCCCGTATAAGTATGTTCATATATGTATGATGTGTGATCTTTAAACATGTATTCTTGATGACTCTCATTGTGATATTACATAAGGAAGTTGATCGTGATGATCATCATTGAGTGCATATTGTGGGGATGACTATGCTAGTGTGTTGATTTGATAACCAATGTCATCCACCTTGTACGGTAAAGTTGATATTAATCTTGGAAGTTTTAATATTTATATATAATATAAGATAATTCAAAACGGCTAAACTAGCCACAGAGCTTATTGTTTTAGCCCAACTCTTAAATGAGGAGCACGTTTTGAATTTAAAAGGGAATCATAATTGTTTCAAATGCCAACATGATCCTTGAAAGGCCGTGACATAATGATTTATAGGTGGCAACATATTTTGAATGTTTAAAATACCAACTATGGCCACATTGGTCGTGTGCATTAATATTATGCATTACAAGATACACGTTCAATCGTGGTCTTCTCCTCAATTGGAAATGTGAAAAAATGATTATCTACTAACTGTTACTTGATTAGTTCTTTTTTGTGTAACCCTTAGATTGGTTAGGAGTTAATCGGGTGAGTAACCATTGATGAACGATTTTGTTAAATTGTTTCCTTCTTTTAACCCCATCGGGATAATCCTTGGGAAATATGGGGAATAGTGGGGCAACTATTTTGTAACCACTTTCGCTGGGGTGTGAGGAAAGGAAAATAGTGGAAAGAAAAGTGATATTGATAGGCGAGGAGGAGAAGACTGAAAAAAAGAGGAGTATTCAGAAGCATATAGTTTTGGATCT
>VDFB02125624.1:0-13529 GCA_007258455.2 Sequoia sempervirens | reverse complement strand
TATATACATTAACTAAAATATAGAAATAATATTTAAATATTATACATAATAATATAATATATTATATATTAAATTATAAACTATATTGTATATTCTAAACTAGATATATTAAAATAAAATATAAAATATTTAGTGTATTTTCTAAATCATATATTATAAAGTGTAAAACATTTTTTTAAATCATATATAAACCAAATCGGATATCCGATTCAAAACGGATATCCAATTCAAAACGGATATCCAATTCAAAATGGATATCCGATTTGAACGGATATCCAATATTTCTGACAAAGCATTTATTGCCTTGGGATTAGCCTCGGGCTTGCTTTGGTATTTTTCTTGGACATGCCAATCCTAAGAAGTCAACGCAAAAAACGTGTTTGACAACTCACCTTGTTTTTCTAGACTTTGTCCATGTGGTTGACGACTTTATTTTTAGCCAAAATTGATGAAACGAAAAGGGTTTGTAGAGGAGACTCTCAGCTTTCCACCAATATAAATTATTCTTTACTTTGAATTTAATAAATTATTATTATTCATTTTCTATTAGAATTACTAATTAAAGTCCTGATTGATAGTTGATTGAAAATATCTATAACTTTCAAAGGGTATCATATTTTTGAATCCAAAATATATCGCACATTCCATGTTTCCACATACTATAGGATTAGAAAAAAAATTGAATTTTATGGAAGCCTTGACCAAGGTGGTCGACATAATGAAGTTTTATATTTTTTTAAAAGTTGTAATAAAAAATCATAATTAATTATTTTGTTTGGAAAAAAATTACAAAAAAAATATGCCACATCCTGACATGAGTCCTCTACTTATATCTAAAATATTATCATTTTATTGTGGTTAGGTGGTCTATTTACACCTGCTTTTATTTTTCCTCCTCAAATTTAAGTACTCTGCATTGAAATTTCAATTTTTCACCATATAGACTTTTAAAAAAAAAACTTAGTAGTTTAGAAACTACATTCAATTTGCCACAGATTCTATTCTTACATATTTTTGAAATAATATAGATAACTTATTCAAATTTTTATGTCAAGTTGCCTAACTCTGATTTTTTTGAATTTTCATTGCCACTTAAGGACCTGTTTTTTCCATGATAATCCTACACATACCCATGTCAGCAACCTCTTCCTCATTTTTCTCCATCTCTTTCTGATCCTCTTGTACATCAACCATTTCCTTTTGTGGAGGCCTAGATGGCATTTATTAAGTTACCTCCAATTCAATGTTCTTGCATTGTGCTCCAGAGGTTGTTTTCCTAATCTCTTACATAAACTTTTGCTATTCTCCACTTCTAGGAGTAGAGACCTTCTCATCTTTTGACTCTCATTTCTCAAGATTATTTGATATGTTTCCTTCTTCATTGATTGAGCTTCCTCTAAAATTTGTGCATTGTGAGGAGGAGAAGGAAGAGGAGAATTATTTCCTTTAACTGCTCTCCTTACATTTTCATCAATAGGTGCCTCTTCAATATGAACTTCCTTCTTAGCAACCTTTACCTATGCTACAAGGGATGTCTTGTGTTTAGGAGAATTTATCCTAACATATACTTGTGTCTTTTCTCCCGAACTCTCTACATCCACAAATTTAGCTGGAGTAGGGGCATTAGTAGTGGTATTTCCCTTTCTAGCTTTGGCCATCTTTTGGCCTTCTATAACTAGCTTCCTCTTCCTAACTGGCTGTGAAGCTTCTCCTTCTTCAATTGTAGTGCTAACCTTAGGAGCCTTCTTTATTTTTGGAGATTGTTTTTTAGCTAGCTTAACCTAAGTTTGGCTCCTTTTTTTCCTTTTCAGTGTGAGAGGTCTTTCTTCCTCCTGACCATATCCATCATGAGGCTCAACAGTGTCATCCTTTTCAACTTTTACTTCCACTTTAGATTGGGACTCTAGATCTCCCATCAATTCATAAGTAAACTTCGTGCCATCAGCCTCCAGTTCCAACACCTTATGCTTCACCCATAGCCTATAATATTTCTTTTTTGGCTCTATCACCTTGTCCAAATTTGTCACTTCTTCCACTAACTAGTTTATTGGAGGTAAAGGATTGTTCTTATAAGGCTCAAAATCATGGTGTTGAATCAAATCTGCATCATCATCTTGGACTTAATCTAGCACCTTTGTAACCTTGTACAACCTTATAAAATTGAGGGGAAACCTAGAAAATATTTCCTTGATCACTTCAAATTCATCTTGAAAATTGGCCCAATAATCTTCAATGTGATATTTGTGCCTAAACTCTCTGTTAGCTTGCTTTTAAGCCTTGCCATAGGGATCAAAGTTGTCCTTGTTGGTGTGAGAATATAACTCAAATTGTGCAATCTCCTCATAATGCTGGGCACTTTGAATGGAGGGGAATGCTTCTAGAGTTCCAATTCTTAATGGGAATTTTGTTCCCAACCCTTTCCTATGCAGATCCTTCTATAAAATTGCCTCAAAGGCCACCATTTGCTTTGTCACCTCCAATAATATGAGCTTATTAGTTGGATATCTAGACAACCTGAGAGGGACAGTAGCAGATCCTTGTATTTGGATGTATGTGAATCTTTGAAATTGAATGAACCACTACCCATACTCCTTAATCAGGTCCATTGCATCTAAAGAAACCCTAACATGGAGAGCATCCTGCAACAACCTGGGAATGTACATGAAGAATGCGTTGTTTTGTCTCTTGTAGTTGGTGGTCTTATACTACAATTGTGGGTAGATGTCCAATATTTTGTCCTTCCCCACAGTTCATTTGCAACTAAGACCCTTATACCTAGTTTTTCTTTCCAACATATATACAAGGTATGAGGTCATGGTGAACCTATTGGTCTCCTGCACACTCCTTAGTTGGGCATCCAATTTATTGATTTTGATCCTAGTCCAGTGATAATGCTTCCCACCCATGATTTATGTGATAGGATAGAACATCTAGGTGTGTAAAATATGAGCTTCTTCCACTCCCATTACTCTGCCCAGGAGAGTTGTGACATCATGGTATTCCATCTTGAAATCACTTCTATGTAGTTGGTTGGTCAGCTTGGAATAGTGTGGTTTGGGCTTCAATATCCAAGAGCTATTCATTATTTCAAAGGCTCTGTTAGGATCCTCATCATAGAACTTTATTTCCTCTCCAATGTTTATCTCCTCTATTAGCTTGTGATGTGAGGCAATGTTAAATACTCCTACAATGGACTCTTCTGTGAGATTGGCCATGACTCTACCTTACGACCCAACTATGATTCTCTTGTCTGAGTCACAATGCTTTGAACATTCTAATACCAATTTAGGGCACAATTGTGTGGGAGGGAACCCCGCTACTTGAGCTAGACCAATGTGAGTGAGTATTTGTGCCAGTTGAGTGGGTGCATTACCAAACATTCTTTGTTGGAAATCATCATAATCTACATGCCCCAAATTTGTATCTATAATCTTGGCCCAAGTAGAAGAAATCCTAGACTCTCCCCATATTCCCTTGAAGTCATACTTCATTCTTTTAGCTCTCTTTCTTACTTCCTCTTATACTACAACAAATTTAGATTTTTAAGTCTTGTCAGTGCTCAATTCTGCCTGCATCTATTAGAGAAAGCCATAATCACCCAAATGGAAATAACAATATAACTCATTAACACATGAAATTAATTCAATAAGGTATCAATATATGCTAAAATGATGCCATTGAATATAAATTAGAATGACAAGGAAAACCCTAATGGAAATGTAGAGTGAATTACTTACTCAGTGAGATTCCATCGCTAAACTATACAAATAAAATTCACATCCAAGAAGGAAAATAGTTCAAAATTCAACAAGATTTCAACGATGAATATCATATAACCTCATATGCATGCTCATTTATCATTAAAAGTTGAAGCTTGAAGGCTTTGGGAAAAACTTAGGGATTCCACCCAAGGACAGATGAATTGATGAATGATGATCATTCAACCTACCTAAGGTTGAATTAATTTCAACTCTAGATGAAGATTGAAATAAAAAATTTTGCACCAAAATTTCTTAATAGCATTTTCTTTATTCATCAAATTTGTAGTCTTAAACTAGGGCTCATAAGAAACTAGGGTTTCAAGTTGAATTTTAAAACATGGCATCCCCCCCACAATCCAAATGTAATCCTGAGAATGCAACAAGAAGGATGAATCCCCAAAATATTAATGAACCCTTGTGTCAAGTTTCATTCAAATCAATCCAAACCACAACCATTTGAATGTCCATTCAAGAAATAGAAAACCCAACCGACTATACCAAAACAATTGAACCTGTCCAATTAAAAGCCTGTCATAACAACATATATTCTAGAAGAAATCTTGTTAATCCCAAGGCATATCAAATCAATTTGAAATAAAACTCAATCAGAGGCAAAGAAGATACCCTACCTTCAAACGAGGCACAGAGAGAAAGAACCTGATGAATGCTTGAAGAATCCCACAGTGACCAATTTGGAACACAATCCTTACTTCTTGATCTTGGTGAATCACACAATGGAGAAGGCTCTCAAGTTTCAAATACTCACAATGTAAAATAACCCCAAAATACACTACAAGTTTCTAATATACCCTTACACCTTTCATTTAAAATCCACTAGCCGTACACAACAAATGCTTTGAAAGGATGTTTAACATGGCTTGGGAATACAAGGACACTACAAACTCAGAAAATCTGAGGTAGCTTATAATTTTCGACTAGATTAAGGTTCAGGTAATCCGAGCTACCTTGGATTTACCAAACTTTCCCTACACTTGGTCAATTTTTCCCCTAAGTCAAATTTTTTGGTTAAGGTTGACTTTCCAAGAACAAGACTACCATCATGATGTTGCAATAAGGCACCTCAAGTGTAGATAAGACCTTAAGTACCTGGGTGAAACAAAATCAAGACTGAGGGACCTATACCTTAAGGGGAAAAGGTCAGGACCCTAAAGAAAACAAGCAAAAATAGGGTCCTCGCCTTCAGCGGGGCATGTGTGCAGAATGTGCACAACAAATGGAAAGTCTGTTAGGGAAATGCTCCAGAGTATTTCGATGAAAAAATTGGAATCAAGAACCTAGAACTCTAATTTCAATCTACACATTGGGTCAACCATAAATAGAGCTTCAAATCCAATGGACAAGTCCTTCCTATGTTGAAATACTAGTGTGTGCAAATGCATTCATTTCCCTCCATTAGCTACTGCAGGGTAACCAAGGTGAGTCCAATCAAGCTACATAAGGATTCTAACTCCAAAAGCAACCTGGATAGAGCCTCGCTACCAATTAGGTTACCATAGCCTCGATGAGGTTATCGTTGTGATTCTCCCAAACATAGATCTACTATTAGCCAGGCGTCCATCCATAGCCCCAATAGAGATATTTGGATAATTTTGATAAGTTGAATCCATTTCTTTTGATTTTTCAATATTTTATTTGTCTTTTCCTTTTCTAATATTTTTTTTTTTCATTTTGCATTTCAACCTATGAACAGTGAAGTTCACACTCATGGCTGAGAATCACAATGGCGCTGAAGCAAAAATAGGATTTTTCACTTGACCAGACTTCATAAGGAACCTTCAACAACCTCATAATTCTTAAGATGTGTTTATAAGTATAAGACTTGAGCACATTCTGGAACTAACTTAATCCAAGGTCTCATCCACTTTAAGCATCTTCACACATACAGTATTGAATAAGGGACTTCCACTAACTTATCTTGGAAGGATGATTAGAGTTTGGAAAGGAAATACTTAGAATAGTCCTTAATAACATAATGATTATTGTGCAAGTACAACACCCTCCAAAGAGAATAGGGGAACCCAAGACTAGAAAATAAAAATGAAACAAACCAAAACCTAAACTAAAGAAAACCTACACTAACCAAAACTAGAAGCAAAGCAAACCAAAGCAAACCAATTGAAGCAAAAAAAGAAAAAAGAAAAAAAAAATCAAACCCAAAAGAAACCAACACCTAAACTAACTATTTACAAGGGAGAGCTGAAAATAGCTCAGGATAGGAAGTAATGCTTCAAATACTACCCATTGACAAGAAATGGGACATGCTCTCCAATGAGAGTCTTCAAATAGAAAGCATTATCTCCCAATATCTCTGAGATCTGCAAGGGGCCAAGCCAAAGCTTGTCAAATTTTCCATGTTCCCCCCTTTTGTCATGTGCTTTATCCCAATATAAGACCATATCAAAAAAATTGAATGCTTTCACCTTGGCTTTTTAATCAAACCATCTTTTAACAACACCATTGTGTTTAGAAAATTTCTCTAATGCTTCATCTCTCTTCTCTTCAAATTGCAGAAGCTCGGCCAAATGAGCCTCACATCTATCCCCTTCATCATAGTAATCATTAATGAATTCCAAGGTGGGGATTTTCAGCTAGATTGGAAATACTAGCTCAAGACCATACACAAGGTGATAAGGAGAGGTTCCTAGAGAGGCTTTGTGCCTAGTACAATTTACCTAGAAAGAAAATCTAAGTTGGGCACGTGTCAATCTTTGGGATTTCTCTCTAAAAGTTTGCAGATGACTATCAAAATATTCTTGTTTGTTCATTCAATGAAACCATTTCCTTTTGGGTAATAGTTAGTGTTAACACTATGATTTTCACCCTAGCTAAATCTCAAAATAGCTAATCATGTGAAACATGGGAACTTTTCTAAGGTTGTGGGTCACCTATAGTAGAAAAGGGCCTCTAGAGAAAGCTGGTTCTTTATTGAGTATCACCTAAACTACTTTAATGAACTTGCAAAGGAAAAGGGTAGAAATAAATAACATGAAAGTAAAAATTTGATAACAAAAATTGAGGGTGATTCTATAGATTATACTAAGGATTTGAAAATTTAGAAAATAGACACTTGCTTTTCAATGAATGAAAATAAAATTTGCACAACTTTTTTTTGTAAGCCTATGCATAAGTGCTTTGAAGAAAAGGTTTGGATGCATCTAACTTTCAAAAGGAAAAGGCACCTTCACATTCTAAAAGCTAAATACAACTTAAAACACAAATTTCAACCTGCACAGACATACATTGACAAAAAGGGAAAAATAATATGAGACAAAACTACAAGGAAGTGAAAGTACCTCACATGTAATTTAATCAATCATTTGATAACCACAAAACTACAAGAAACAGAAGGCACAATTTCAAATATTGACATCCAAGGTCTACACTATATTTCATGTCCAAAATGAAAATGAGTTACAAAGTCTACATGAAATTTGACAAAGGACTCAAAAAGTCTCTAAGTCTCAATCTGCATCAAAAGAACTAATTGAAAATGAATTACAAGAGTGAAAATTATACTCAACCCAAGTAGTTGCACCAAAATAATAGCAAGCAACTACCTTGGGCCAAATCCACCAAAAGAGCCTAAAATTGAGGCATTAGGTTACCCCCAAAACTATCTCCAACATGTGGAGAAAGTGGTTTTAGCTTTGGCCATGCCAAGCATCTAGGCATTTAAAACCACCCCTAGATTCTAGAAAAACCTCCAACAAGGTGCATAAATTCTCCTAAAAATGTGTTGTATGTCTCCAAACTGAAAATATCCTACCCTATCTACTGTCCATTTTTTTTGAAAGCATAATTCTTCCCAACTAAATGTTGAAAGTCTTCATCATTTTGCATTTAAGAATAACAAAATGACTTAAGATTTATAATTGCACCTTAAAGGAATTTGTTTTACAATAAGCACATATGCAAAAGATGAAAATTAATTAACAATCTTAATAGCATGTGGTGGCATACATGCGTTGCAAAGGCTCAACAAAGGTATGATGTGGCATCACATTTTAAAGTTTGTAAAAATATCACAAAGCATAAAAAACACAATGCATAAAAAATTTACCCAAGGAAAATAATACTCCATTGAGAGGACCCATGACATATTTACTTGGCATTGATTTTTAATAGATCAAAGGTGAAAAATACACCTTCTATCGGCATCCTTAGGGTTGATAACCCTAAAACAAAAACAAAGGAAAAGAGGTCATTTCACTTTATTTGTTCATGAAGCTTCCTGAAGAAGACTAGCGACCGAAACAAGGGTTTGTGGAACTTTGTAGATGATCTTCCTGCAAGTCTGTGAGTCTCCAATGGAAAACTTTGAAGATTACAGAGGAACTATGGCATGAAACTTATAATTTTCCTCCTGAGGAAACATTGGTAAGCCACCCAGATTCCAAAACAAAAAGAAAAGATCTTCATTTTTATGAGTCTGAGCTTTTTAGGCCATGGCCTCAATAGTTTTCTTGCTCATCTTATGTGCTTTCTTGCTTTGTTCTGTTGAACCTCCTGTAAATGTAAGGAGCCACCAAGGATTTCAACCTATAGCTTTGGTGTTGGTTTAGACGGCCATGGTGAGTTTTCTTACTATTTGATTTCGATTTTGTTTGCACATTTTGAGCTTCTTTAAAGGGAAAGAAACCTGAATCAAACTCTCTTTTTATTTCATGAAAAATGGCCATCCCTCTTGTAGATTTCTTTTGTTTGTAGAAACACAACAATCATTTACTTCTATGGCCATTTTGGATTAGACTAATCCGCACCTTCAGACAACTTGATACGGGTTTTCATTTTCATTTGATTCAAAACCCATTTTCTAGGTCGAGGGTTTATGATTTCTGAAAACCCTCCATGAAAACAAAACCAAGCTACTGTAATAAAAATATTGTGTTTCTCTTTAAACTTTTGTAACTGTTTCGTGGGAAATTTTCTATGCATTTCCTGTAAGCTTTATGGTTGCGGACATTTATGCAGTTCCAAGTATTTTTTTTACTTGCAACATAAGAGAAGAAAAAATTGTGCATAAACCCTAGAAAGAAACAAGACATGATATTGATAAAAAATCTTGTTATTATCCTATATATTTTTGTTAGCCATATTTTCCTTTCAATGGTCGCAACCATTCTCTCTGAGCTGGATTTCACTTTGTGACATGACCATTTGTAAATCTAGGCAACTTCATTTCACTTTCATTATCCACTCATTTATTTTTCTCTTCTCGTGGTGTGGCCTGTTGTGGCCTCCATTTTTATTTTATTCTTGTAAATATTCTTGCATTTCCTTTATGAAACAATGCTTGTATAGGTATCAAAGGTTTTTACTTTTAACATTATGAAACATGGAAAGATCCTAGGCCATGAGCTATAGGGTTTTACTTATATGCAGAGAAAAGTGCTTTTTTTTTTCATTTCCTATATTCAATCATGGGTATCACCTCCCTTCACAGTCACTAAGTAGCTTGATTTCTTTCCCAAAATAAACTAAGGACTGATCCAACTCTTTATGCCTTTTTACCAAGTGAATTCTTTTTTTTTGGGGGGGCTTTTTCCAAGTGATCTTCTAATTCAAAAACATAATGCTTAAGCTTTGCATGTTTAGGATCACTCTCTACAACTGGATTTTCCTTTCCAAGTACAACATCACTAACCCCTGAT
Source organism: Sequoia sempervirens (assembly GCA_007258455.2). Taxonomy (NCBI): domain Eukaryota; kingdom Viridiplantae; phylum Streptophyta; class Pinopsida; order Cupressales; family Cupressaceae; genus Sequoia; species Sequoia sempervirens. The sequence goes on along the minus strand of VDFB02125624.1, from coordinate 4,096 downwards.
TGTACATCTTTAAATATCTAAATAAAGTCACTTGGCTTCCTTCCAAGGATGATACTCTCTACAGATCTGGTTTGGTCCATTGCCTCTTCATTCACTTGTCAGTACACATATTCTTTATTATGGGTTGTCTCTTATGACATTGTTACTGCTCAATCTTAGTATCTAAATCAAGATGTTTCCCCATTTGTCCTTCATTTATGAAGCTAAATGAAAACCATCATACTTGTATTTTGAAACATGTTTGAATGTAGATTTCTCATTTAAATGCAAGAATTTAATTTAATGCATAGCACCTATCTCTTATCTACATTTTAGTGGCACTATCTCTTTTACATTTACTCTCATCAATTTACTTCCCAAGCATATTTATGTTTCATGACTTCTCCATCAACAACATGTCAGTTTATGTCAGCTTGCACTGTCATTGTCACCATTATCATGAATATTGCTTAACACTTCTATCCCATGCAAGAATGGTATGTGATGCTACTTCTGTAACTGACCTCCTATCTCACTATTTCATGCCATGAGATTGATATATTGTTGTTCATGTGTCACAAATAAAATGACTACTCCATTTCCATTGGCCTCTTCCACTATTTTTGTCCTTATCCATAATCAGGTGTTTGATAATCATTGTTGCATATAGAAACAAAAAGTCAATCCACTTATCTCTTGATATTCTTGGTATCCTCTTGATGGCTCCAGATACTTGATTTCATGCTTTATGACTTATGATGATTAATCATATATCACTTATGACAATAACTAATAACTTACTGCCATAAATGATGTGTGCTTATTTACATAAACCATAAAGAGATGAACCTACTAGATAAGTAACTTTTAATGCCTCTTAAAATCACAACAAAGCAACACGTCGAGCTCAACTCTTATGGGAGCCACGTTTAACCCACATGCTGAGATTTGATGAAATAGTAACATTGTTTTTCCCGTATTTGCACTTGAAGCAAATAGTTAGAAAGAACATGTGCATATGATCGATGTATTAGATGATCTTGTTTCTTTCTTTGGACATGAACAATTTGTATGCTGATTTAATGTATTTGAGGGGAAATTTATACATTCATGGGTGCATGTACATGTAGTGTTAGAGACTGTCATTTCTTAGAGAACTGCTCTAACATCATTGAAATTTCTAGATGCAGGGCTTGGAGTAGGGAGCTACAGAGGATGCAAGACAGCTCAAAGTAGGAGACAAAGCAAGACAACAGACATTGAACCAGTCATCAGGAAATGACTGGCCTCTTCCTCTATCTATGCATTCTTCTTCTTTCATCCATCAATGTATAAATTGTTTTTCATTTGCATTGGAAAAGTTAAGTTTCATGGCCTGTGTGAGACAAATATGTACTTTTGTATCAATAAATAATACTTTTAGAAAGATTTTTAAAAATATTTTCCATATTGTATGCACTTGTATAAATGCAATAATCTATTACTAAGACTTGTAATATCTTTGATTTTCTTGTTTATATAATTGAATGCAATATAAGGAAGATAGATAAGAAATGTACTTCAATTTTAATTTGCAAACACTCTAAACTCAATCAACTTGAGTAAATAACAAAATATGAGTAACATTTCTAGTGACATATGCTATATGTTTTCCTACTAAAAATTAAGACCAGTTGCCTAGACTATTCATTGGGTACATTGTCACTCAAAAACTCAAAAAAAATATGAAAGCAACTTGATTCAATGTTGTAACTTAGTAAAAAAATGACTTAGAATACCTTGGAAACTTATTGAAAACTAAAACTGCAGAAGAACAACTATCTCCCGTAGCTCTTGAGATGAGCTTGAGACAACAATTCATTGATTAACAGTAGGTTGGGAAACATTTGGTAATGCCGGTACAACTGGTAAAGGTGAAAAAGGTGGAATTTGTAAGGCAATGAAAGGTTGAATGAAGGCATGGTAAAGATGGAGCTTATCGAAGAGAAATAAAGATTTCAAAGTGAGTAATCTATAAGTCCCTTCAATGTAACAATGCACGATGATCATAAAGCTATAAGATTAATGATAGAAATTTAAAGAATAACAATCTGATGATAGTGTTTTAAAGGCATCGAGGTGAATGAAGAAACATGGATGATCATGGCACGTAGAGGCAAAATCAATGGTTAGAATTTGAAGGTGAAGGCTTCAAATAGCTAAGTCTGTGTACATAGTTTCTAACTAGAATCCAACTAGAAGAATGAAATTAATTGGCTTACCTACTCCAACAATCGATTTAATTAGAGATTTAATCTGCAAGATGGTAGCATAGAGTGCGGAGATAACTGAGATCAGGTGCATGTCAAACAAACTGAGGAATGCATTTAATGTATTCTAGGTTTAGGGTTTAGATTGATTGTTATGGTTAGCAAAATCAATGAATTTTTATAGGTGGTACATGGCTTGACATGGTCAGGAAGCTTACTTGAGAAGAAAAGAAAATATGAAAACCCTAACGGAAAATTCTAGATGATCTGATCAGGTGTGAAAATATTGAGGTAGAGATTGTAGATCAGAAGAGTTAAGCAAAAGAATAAGACAATTAGGAAATTGTCTAAGAGGTGTGTGAGTTGTTTGCAAGTATTGAGCATGGTGTGAGATGAAGTAGTAAGAGAAGAAGGGAGAGAGAGAGAGGGATTTGTAGTAGCAAAGTGTGGAGAGTGAGGTTGTAAACAGAGAATGTACTAAGCCTAAATAAGTTGAACCCAAATAAAAATCATAAATGTAATAAAATATTGTCTCATGAGGATAATTAATTTATTCAAGTTAAAATGCATAAATGTACAAGTGTAAATTATTATTTAACAATGATTTTCCATAAAATGCTGAAATTAATAAAGCCCGTGAAACAATATATAACATCCATGAAAATATTGAAATGTATATAGATATAGTCAATGAAATTATACTGAAATACTGAAGCATATACATATGTAGTCCATGATATATTGAAACATGTATAAAAATTACATGTAATGTGTACTGAAACATATGTAGAGTCTGTGGAATGTACTAAAACATGAAATGTACTAAAACAAAAAAATGCACACACACACACACACACATATCCTATCGTCTCTCTAATAAAAAAAACTCTTCACTCCACATGGACTAAGATTATCTAAATTAGTCTATACAAGAGAAAGAAAGTTGAAATCAGTTTTAAGATGATTAAAAATGATTTAATTCAATTTAATTTATAAAATCATATTTAAATTACCATATGAGGCTACTTTTCACGCTCTACTACATGACCTATATCATGTGCTATAAAGAAAAATAATTTAACACATGAGCATATATATTCAATTGAAATTTAATTTAAGTCATTCACAATGTATAATTTATAATTGACTTTAAATATACTCAAAAATTAAAATTACCATATGAGGTTGCTCTGCCTGTGCTGGTTGAGGTGGTATGACATCATCGGGATGGAAAGTGTCACTAACAAGGTCCTACAAGGTCAAATAAAGAAAATGTGTATAAATTAGGCTAAAAGATATACATTCAAGTGTACCAATAGGTGTTTTAATCTATTTAAAATACCTACAAATTATGCACACATGTAGAAAAATTGTTAAAGAACCTAAAATTTAGTTGAATCCTAAAATTGTCATGCATCAAATGGCTGTGCAATACCCATTCTCATGGTTGTGTCAACCTACACATAGACATATATTTTTAATATAAGTACATGCATGTTTGATATAGTGAATTCAAAATACAAAATTGTAAGTATATTTTTAAAAAATAATATACATACGAGTGGCTCATGTGAGATGCCTAACAATAGAGGAATGGTCGACAATCCCTCTAGTCAATCTAGCGTGGAAGTCATATGACCTCCCTGAACTTACTTAAATATGTAACACATATTTAGGTTTAAATTACAAATTAAAATCATGTTAAAATTATTTAATATATTTTAAAAATAAAGATCAAAACTTGTTAGCTAGATTATTTCTTAGCTCACTATCAACATACAACAATAACAAAACAAACTCACTATTCTCCAAAACTATGCAGTACACACGGGGGACAGATTTGCACTTGGTAAATTGTTGCTTAACCA
>VDFB02125623.1:0-21601 GCA_007258455.2 Sequoia sempervirens | reverse complement strand
CATTTTTCCAATCAATGTTTTATATGCAAGAAATTTGGTCATAGAGCTAGTGAGTGCAGAAGTCAAATAATAAATGGCTATAATAATGGTAGAATAGCTCAATATTTTAATGGCTACTATTATACATGTAATGGATTTGGAAATAAAGATAATCAATGTAGATCTAGAATGAATGGAAATAACATTGGTCAAAATAATGTCATATGCTACAATTGCAATAGGCCTAGACACACTTCTAAGTTTTGTAGAAGTAGAAATATGAAGAAGTATAATCTGGTAAAGAAGAATGATCCAATACAAAAGATTGATTTGGAAAAAACAAAGAAGGAGATGGATAAGAGTTGGAGAAATAAGGAAGAAGCTGAGGATAAGGATGAATCTGTACCAACATTTGATATAGATGTTACCTCTAGAAAATAAGTTGAGAGCTTTTGATTAGGGGGAGATTTAATGGAAATTTTTCATCCCCTGCCAAAGAAAATGGTGTTGATGCTTCAACACAAAGATATGTGTTGTAGGTCAACATGCTTGATCTTTGGAGAAAATTTTGGTAGAAAATGTTGAAATGCGAAAATTGCATAGTGTAACAACCTCGATGTTCTACTCATTAAAATTTCCAACATTTCATGCTAAGTGGATATTCTATGATGTCATAACATAGTAATAAATTTTTTTCTTGCATAATGTAAATTACATGTATAGATGAAATAACACTATTTCCAAACTTCCATCACATTCCATTGTAATTTCACAAATATTCCAAAAACATAGATATCATATTGAATGAACTTCAAGTATGACATTGATGATTAGATCCTTCCGCACAAATGAGTACATGATATGTTCATAGCTCCTATGAGCTTCATCTAGAAATAGATATACAAATTGGTCCTGATGTTGCTGCATCAATGCCTACATTTTGAATGTCCCTGCTCATTGGTGCAAAAACTCCAGTTGTCCCCGATATTGGTGCAAACATCTGAAAACCTTGGCCACCAATTGATGAGGAGAAGCATCAATCAAGTGATTTTCTTCCAACCATAGACTCATATGTGGTCCCCCACACATCTATCATCTGATAGATGGACCTACCCTTCGACAAATATATTGGTTGGTAAACTCTGTATCAATAGCCTATTTGAGCTTAGTGTTGTGTCCTACATGACTAGAACTTGTAAACCCACAATTTGGAACTAGCATGTAATATTGGATCATGGTGAACTTGATAGTGAAAATAGTGTCTACTTACACTACTTTATCCAAAGTGTTCTCATTTAGTATAATCAAATGAGGGTCATTCTATTCACATACACTTCTACAAGCTTAATATGGATCTTGACTGTTCATATACTATGCTTAGGTAATTTCCTTTCCTAGGTAATCCCTAACCTTAAAAATGGCCTATTTCCCTTTCCAAAAACACTATGATATCTTAAATATATTCCCATCCTTGGTATAATATAAGAACTTTTCCTAGTCCACGAGTTAACTTTACATAAACAAGCCATTCATTATAAAATACAATATAGTTCCAAGTATGACTTTATAATCTAGAGTATAGCTATATATGCTTCTTCTATTTATAGATTAGATATCATAAATAATCAAATCCAATCAGTAATATATCGACTAATAAGTGGTTCTCATCAAGAGAAAAGTCACATTAGTGATTGAACTCAATCGAAGCATAATCATAGCAATAGGTGCTTCCCCGATGAGAGTGTAACCCTTTTAATTAAAGAGCTATTCAAAGTAGAGTCTTGTCAACTATGTGACTTCATTTCAAGAGTGTAAAGTAATTAACCAAGTACCTACTTTAACTTATTAGGTAATCCAACCTATGTTTCCAAACATATAGAATTCCATAAGCTCAAGTGATTTACACAACCAAATGGGCGAGTCTCAAACTCAATATCCCCCCCCAATCTTAGGATAAACAATCCTAGGAGTAGACACTAGCTATCCTAGTTAAATCAATAACCTAGCCAAGAGTAACACATAATCTACTCATGTTCAATCATATCTAGTATGTAATACTTATGATTAACAAAAATATCCTATTATGGAGTACATACAAGCACATCATAAAACAATAATAGTAGCTTCCATTTCCTTTACAATCAATACTACTTTCCCTAAATGCAAGTAATCATAATAGACAACTCAAAGAAATCGTGGAGAACAATCTTTTAAAACTAAAAAAATAAAGAAGAAATATCCTCATGCCTATTTTTGCTTATCCAATCAATTGACTGCAACGTACCTCTCCCAAACAACAACTAGCTTGAATGCAACTTCTCAAGAGATGTCACAATAGATCTCTATCACTCAAGTTGATTAAATACTTCACTCAAATAATATTCTCTCTCAACTATAACAAAACTCTCTCTCTCAAATACAACTGAGTAAACTAACAATAATGTAGAGTGAAATGCTAGGGGAATGCGTCCTCAATAAATGAGTTTGCTTTGCTATTTATACAACAACAATGAGACCTCACATCCTAAAGTTTAGGCATGGATGTTGACAACAATTACCATGCACAACCACTCATTCAACTTAGAATAAAGGTGGCACAAATATAAGAACTTACTCAACTAAACACAACTATAGATAAACCTTGTTAAATGATAGCAACATCAGACTTATTGAAATCAACACATGATTGATATGGTGTTGTAGACAAATATTTTGGCTCCTGAATGTCTTTCTAACCTTCCTAGGGTTTTTCACCTAAAAGGGGAAAGAATGGGCCAAAATGAAATGTAAACATTCAAAGATTAATGTGATATGGATGCAATATGCCTAAATGAGATTATCTAAATGAAGAAGTTTGATAAAATAGATCACTAATTGAATGTAAACTAAGAAATGAAAAGTGTTTGGAAATATGGTGTTGTATGCAAAAAAAACTAGAAAGATGAATAGAAATGCAAATAGAACAAAACAGAAAGCTGTAAAACTAGATGTGTGCACTTGTAAACCTATTGAAGACTGAAAATGACTCTAAAAAACTGGAAATGTTAACTTTTTGACTGACTGGGACTCATTCGCTAACCTGGGTGAATTAGTCCTAGACCAAGGTTTCTATTTAGAATTTTGTTTCTGCCAAAAGGGTACTGAGATCTACACTCTTCTCTAACAAACACCTCCAATGGGACTTGTTGTGCAGTTTTTTGCACACACGCCCCACTTGGAGTAGGGACCCTCTTTTCATGTCTTTTGGCCTTTGGTTTTATTGGATTTGTCTTTTGAAGGTCTTGATATGTTGGTCTTATTGGCTTTGATCTTGTCTTGAGGCTTGAATTGGCTAAAATTGAGTTCTGGGCAAAATTCGGGTTTTCACCTAAGTCCAGGATTTTCTGGATCCGGTGGATTTTCCGGGGCCCTGGTTTACTATCTGTTTATCGCTACATTTTCTAAATCCGGGTTTCTACTTGACTTTGGGATTTTTTGGTTCTCGCGGATTTTCCCGGACTGTGCTAAAATCTTGAACTTCGTTATATTCCCGGTTTCTACATTTTCGCGAAATCTGTGTTCATCCAGATTTCCGCGTATCTTTGGATTTTCCAAAATACCATCTTGAGCTCGGGTTTCCAGATTTGTCAGATGCATCTTGTCGCTCATTAATGACTGAGGTACCTTTTCTCAAAGGCGTAAATGGGTCGATTTAAAACCTTCTTAGCATTATTTTAACTCCATCATTCACTTGTTTGCTGCTGAGACATCTGAATGCATTCCTTGCTTAAGCTTTGATCATCGATTTTGAGTTGTTTGCGTGTTGGTTGGTGGAGTGCGGATCAAGGTTTCCATTGCTAGGGCATTCTCATCTCGCAGTCGCTTCTTCAGGCTTGAATTTCGTCCACGCTGATCCATGGTAGGTTATCATTGGCCCTTTCATTTGTTTACATGATGATTAAACTGTTCTATGTTGATTTGTGGTCATTTTGGGTCAGCCCGTGTCTAGTCACGATTTTCCTCTTATCGAATTAGGGTTGGACCTATCTCAAACCTCATCATCTGTGCCAAGTGTATTTGTGTTTATTCATTAGATGATTAGATGGGTCAGTGTTGGTGGATGTTCGAGGTATAATTTTATATCTTGCGACGTTCATCATATTTGGCAAGATTAGGGTTTTGGGTGTTTTGCTCGAAACTGCTAACAATGCTCAAACCATCATAATTTTATATCTTGCGCCGATGTTCAACTCGCCCCTACCTTGTGAGGATTCAGAGTGCCTTGGATTGACCTTTACAGTTGGTATTTTAGACCCCAAGCTTACACTATTTTTCATGGTGAAAGTCTGGTCATCAAATTAGGGCATCGTTGTTTTGTCATGAGGACTCGTCATTTGGGAGCTTTGGGAGTCTGAAGTCATTTGCATCTTGGATCTTGCTGGTTAAGCATCGATTTCGGGACCGTTAGAACCCAAGTGAGGAAGTTTAAATAATCGTTCAGTCGTTGGTTCGCATGTCATTGTTCACTGGGTTTCTGTGGTATCTGGGGAATTCTGGCACGCACGGATTTTCCCAGTTTCAATTTTTTCCGCAGAGCGTAGCGATTTCTGGAACATTTTGAATGGTCCGTGAAAATCTATCCCATCCGGATTTTTCTGGGTTTCCTGTCTGGCTTCATCCTTTTGATTTTCTAAAGATAGGATTGATGGAACAAATTTTGAATGCTTATTTCTTGTTGCCAATGAATGAATTTCATGATAATCAAATGATCTTTTGGCTGAATTAATGATTTATTTGACTAATGATGTTTTGGCAGCAAGAATCCGTTTGGGTCAGATTTCTCTGAAATTCTGCCCCAACTAGATTTTCCCGGTCTGCATGGTTTTCCCGGACTACTTTATTTTCTGGATCTTCAAAGATTAGCAGTTTGTGATGGATTTTAATCACTTTATATGATTTTAGGCTAACTTTTGGATTGGAATATGCATGATAATTGAATACTAATGATGTCTTCTGTGAATGTAGGCCGAATCAAGCAAGGCTGCAGTAGGAAAGTCCAAGGGTGACACAGAGGGGTCATCCATTTCAGAGGTAGAGAGGCTAAGGTTAGATATTAAGAGTCAGCTCCCAGAAAGTAAGATATCCTCCGTATGGTCCGAGGTGTCTGACACCAACGTGGGGGCCTAGAGGTACGAGGAGTTCAAACAAAGGACAGCTGAGAAGAATCTGTCAGTGCTAAGGAATGGCATGATGAAGTCCAGACTGGTGCATGTAGTAGGGTTTCCCCCAGTGATCCAGTGCTATGAGTTGATCTTAGAGTGTGCCCCGCAATACGACTTTGATACACAAAGGGTCGTCAGTACTGAGGGAAGAGTCTTGGCCAACTTCAGCCCTATCTCCATTGCCCAAGCCTTTTGACATGCCTGATCTGCCTTCTGTGTGTGCTCTAAACATGGACTTGGCCAAAACATATTACGAAAACAAGCCCATCAAAGCTCAACAAATGATTAATGCTTGGTTGGAGAAGCCAAAATCACATCATTCTAAATTTCCCAAGCAGTTGCATAGGATCAAATTCAGATCAGATATCTATGATGCCATAACATTCTTGAGCAGGGTGGCAGGTTTGAAGACTGCTGGAGTATTGGAAAGTTGAATGGTCCACGTGATCACCAAAATCAAGCAGGGAACCAACTACCACTGGGCCGGGCTTATCAGTTCTAAAATTGATAAACAACTAAGGAATGTCCTAGAGACTAAGAGGTTCACCATGTCCTCTTATGTCATGTATGTACTAGCCAGATTCTACCCGTACAGGGGTTTGAATCCATGAGGGACATTCGGACAGGACATTGTCTATGAGGTCTATCCAGAGTTGCACCTAGGACACAAAGATTACCGTAGGGCTAATGATGCATTCACAATGCATATCACAAGGATGCTTTAGAATACTGAGCATGTGAGACTGTCGGATGGAGCCAAAGGGTTGATAAAGAATTATGGGGCCTAGTTTATCCAATTCCCCACCTTCACCTACATTAGGATTGATGGATGTCCAGTTGCTCCATACAGGTTACCTCGGTATCCCACTGATCACATTGTGTTATTGGAGATTGTGAGATAGATATGTGAGTTTGATGCCATTATAAAGAAAGAAAAGCACAAAACAGGCTTTGGTGGGGATTTCCCTCTTGAAATTGGTGTAGCAGAAATGTGCCCTTCCATTCAATCAGCACACACCACAGGGGATGAATTGGCAGCATATGGTTTCTCCTTCCACTCCAAAAGAATGAACTTTGATATCACAGGAGAAGCACATAAGAAGGCTACCAAGGAGTACCAGCATAAAGATGACCTAGAGGATTATTGGGCCAACATCAAAGATGATCTTGAGGCCAGAAAGAAGAGGTATTCTAGGCTCCCTGTGGATGTAATCAGACAGTACAATGTCAAGTTGATCTCGGACCAACTGCAAGATGATGGAAACCTGGTACAAGACCATGCATATGAAGCTGTGAAGGATAGGTCAATCAGGGAAATCAACTTGAATGAGGATGAGGTCACAGAGTTGGAGGACATAATGGCCCCCGTTATGAAATTTACCTCTTCTTGGTTGAAGCACAAGGTTTGGGAGCTTGAGAGCGAGAACGTAGCTTGTACCTTCAATCTAATGGGAAACCTCAACCCAATGTCTACTTCAGAAGAATCCGGGGATGATGACCCCAAAGGGAAAACCAAAAAGAGCTCTCCTTTCAAGATAAAAATTAGAGGCCCCAAGGAAAGTGAGCCAAAAACAAAAAGGAAGCCTAAGGGAAAGAAGAGAAGTCAGGCCTTGAAGATTGGTAAGTCCTTTGATGAGGAAGAGTTGAAAAAAGCAGAAGAGGAAGATGCTCCTCCACCACCGAAGAAGACAAGAACAACCAGGACTTCAAAGAAGAAGGGTTAGGTTGCCTCAAAGGATGAGCCTCCTATTGTTGATGTGGAGAGTTCAGGGGAAAAGACAAAGGTTTACATGAGAAGATCAAGGACTCCTTCACCTAAGGACACTGTGCAAAAGAAGGATTCTCCTCCAAACCCACCAGTTGTGGAGCCATCTAAGGCTGCCTCTCCTCCACCAAACGTACCTGAGCTGGAGATTCTTGAGGAGCATGAAACCAGTGGAAAAGCAGAGCCATTCAAGGAAGGGGCACTTTTTGGTGAGGCAGCTGAGCTTAAGGCCGAAGAGGTAGAAAATCATCCTTCTCCTCTTGTGATGTATGAAGATTCTCTAGAAAATGGCAGAGGAGGCGGATTGCCTGAGCAGGAGGAAGATATCCCTATTAGAGCCCCATCACCAGTGAAGGAAGTGGAGAATGAAGAGGGTGATCAAGGTGAGCAGCTACCTAAAAAGGAAGAGGAGAGAATCCTGGAAGAACAGCAGGAAGAAGCAAGAACAGTTCAAATCCAGGTAGAACCTGCTGCTCCGGATTGGCTTGAAAAAGAGATTGCAAGGAAGAAACAAGTGGTAGTTGAAGACACTCCCTTGGATTGGGATGAAATGCTGTCCAAAATTGGCAAAGGGAAGAAAAAGAAGGTAGCTAAGGTGGTTTCAAAGGTGGAGAGAGATGAAGAAAATAACTAGGTTATCCACATTGCCACCCCTACCACAGACAAGACAAGAGAAGATGTCACTGGTCAGGACTACAATGTGCAGACTATCAACCTTGGGCCAGAATCCATGGAGCAGGACATTGATGAGTATGAAGGGTCTAGTGCTGTGATCATTGGCAAATTGAGAAAAGAAGCTCAGACCAAGCATGAGCTGAGAAAGGAGAATGAAAGACTTAGAAAATGTTTGGAAGAGGTGATGAAACCTCTGCAGTCCCTTCACCCATCTTCCTCTGCCACTCCTAGTTTCCTACCCAAGGAAACTATCTCCGAGATTGAGAAGATGAAGACTTCTGCTCAGACTGCAACAGAGTGGTTGAAGGGTGTGCAAATGAAGGGAGATGATGCAATCAAGGAAATCCTGTCAGTTGGGAAGGATGTAGTTAGGGCCAAGGAATCATTGGAGTATGTGTTGTCCCAGGACAAGGAGGACATTGACCTCTTGCTGCAGAAATCCAAGGTCATTATAGAGCATGGTAAAGAACAACTGGCTGTGGATGGGATTCTTCCTTCTTCTAGGTTAAATGAACCCTGGGAATGGTTTGAGGCTCTGCAAATTCGACATAAGGTCATGAAGAAGATCCAGAAATAGAAAAATAGATAGATGGTGATCTTACTGGGGTGTATGAGGGTTGCATTGCATTCTTTGAGGTTATGACCGGTAGGAGAAAGATTGCTCCTAAATATCTGAGCCTAGAATAGTTAAGAGAGTGGTGGCATGAGGTTTCTATCCCAGATTCTGAGAATGTTATAACTAGCCACTAGCTTGATGATGCAGCCACCTACTTGGCAGTAATGGATAAGTACCAAGCACATAAAGGTGATTGGAATAAGATTGTTGACCAGTCAAAGGAAGAGATTGATTCTATTAAATGCATACTTAAGATACTGCCTTTGCCACCTGTTACCGAGTTGGATGGAGTGTTTTTGAGGGTTCAGGGATCATTGGCCCAGAACAAGGATAAAGGAGGCAGTATTTAATGCCATTTTGAGATTTGTGCTTCCCTATTATCATAGGGCATGCATTGGACTGAACTACATTGGGGATTGTGTCAGGGCCGACCTTGATGATATGGATGGCATTTAATGTGTGCCTTATTTTGATTTCCTATTTTGGCGGTTGTTTTTATTTTGTAAAAATGTTTGGCTGGGCCGACATATCTTGAGATTTGTTATAAAAAGGCATTCTTGCCTCATTGTAAAGGGTTAGATATTAGACATTAGAAAAGAGATAATAGAATCAAGCTAGAGTATTTAGTCAATTTCTTGAAGCAAGTATTGTAAACAGAATAGTGGAATTGTTGCAGGATTTTGATGATCTAATACAGTTGAAGACATTGTGGTTTTCCTGGTGCAATCTCTTGTGTTATTTCATCTTGCATGGTTCTTATTGTTTTATCTTCTAAATTGCTTAGAGATTTAGGGTTTAGTATTTAGAAATAAGTCCATTTTAGTTTGGTGAATGGTGTTTATGATTTCATATTTGGAATGTTTGTAGCAATCTCTGGTCTATACTCCCAGTAACTATTTGATTGTAGTAGGCTGGTGAAGTCAACCTGGACCATACATTTAAATGTGTTTAAGTTCGATTGTGGATGAATGTCTATGATTTGAAAATTTGTATACCTTAGAAGATTGCACCGTTCTTGTTAGATTGCATTGTGGGTTAAGCAAGAATTGGTTATTTGAGATTGGTCCATTCCAGATATCTATCATTTGCATTACTGATTCTAGGAATAGTTTAGATTTCATCATATTCTTGCACCCTATCTTTTGCTATTTCTTTATTATCTGGTTAGATTTAGGATTTGAGATCATCATATTGCAAAATCTGATAAATTGAAAGATATAGTTTGCTTGTAGTAAGGTCCCTTTGTGATTACCAGCATTTTCACATATTATCTGAGTTGTTTATGCATCATCATGACCTGACACCTGAGAGATCTTGGGGTGATTTTCAATGATTTATTGTTGAAAATAACCTTTCAAGAGAGATAGAATATTGCATTCTGTCTGAGTTGTTGCTGTGCAAAAAACATCATCAACAGATTGGCGCTAGAAGGAGGGCCTGAATGAGCACACTGGATCATTTCTTGAACGCCATCTCTCCAGAGAGATATAGGAGAAACAACAGATCTACCACAGGGAGGAAGATTTATAGGAATTACAATTCCCCCCTAGGTCAAGGAGGACTCAAGAAAGGGGAGAATCATCATCACCCATCCCTTCACCAGCATCATCTATATCTTCACATCTAGAGTTTGAGGCCATACCCATCCCTGAAACAGTTCCCATTCAACAACCTCAGCCTATCGTTAACCAACCATAGCCACCACCCCCGCTTATGCCAATGACTTTCCTAGCTAATAATCCATCCCCTTTGTCTTTCAACGCTTACAATGTTATGCCCAAAAACCCTGAGCACTTTTGTTCAAAGTTCCATGTTAATGACCCAAACAGGACTGCAAAAGAGCATATAAGGATCTTTCAAACTTGTCTCAAGGATAGATGAATTGTTCATGAGGATGTTGTTTGTAGGTTGTTCCCTTATTCACTAGGAGAAGAGGCTTTTTATTGGTACAATCACCTCCCTTCTGGATCAATTCTTAATTGGAATGATCTTGAGACTGCCTTCTTACAGAAGTTCAGAATACCTATTAGTGCCAATGAATTGCATTTGCAATTCACTAGAGTCAAGAGAGAGGTCAATGAACCAATTTCTAGCTTCAATAATAGGTTTCACCGTGCGTACACCATACTTCAAGATCCTTATGTTTTGGATGACAATACAGCCTTGGGAGTCTATTACGAAGCATTGGATAGCCTCACGGCCACCTTTTTGAAGTGGAGACCTAACCCTCCAGCTAACCTAACTGATGCCTACAGAGAAGCTGTTAAGCTTAACACAGATCTGAGGCAACACATAACTAGGCTGTTGCCTTCTTTAGGACCAGTTGCACATCCTAGTCAGGTTCAAGCAGTAAATCAGGCACTCACTAATCATACTCCAATCATAAATCTAGTACCTCAATTACCTTTGGTGCCACATCTTGGTCTCCCCATGAGCCAAGTCTCTCCTATGATGAATTTTCCCCAGCAACAGGTTAATTAGCCTATGTATCAGCCACAGTCAAATAGTTTCCCTGCTTATCTGCAAAATTTTGAGGTGTTGCATCAGTCTATGGGATCTACTACAATGCCTGTCCCTCCTCAGAGTAACCCAAGCCAGCCTCCTTATCGAGATCCGAATAGGGAGAGGATTGATGAAATGGCTGAACAGATAAAGAAGTTGAATCTAGAGGTGACCTACCTGAGGAATCAAAATAGTCAACTGCAAGCTGCCCAGAAGAGTATGCAATCCAATCAGAACAGAGAATTTTCACAAAGACAAAATTTTGATAGAGGGCAGCGTAATGAGAGAGGATTCCACAATGATAGAGGATACAATCAGGACAGGGGTTACAACAATGACAGAGGATTCAATAGTGATAGGAGACAAAATTTTGATAGAGGCTAGGGCAATGGATCAGGATTTGATAAGAGGCCATCACAAGGACAAAGTAGGACTTGGAATACAGGCCCTAATAATGGAGGCGTCCCCACCCCATTGGATCAACCAGCCAATCAAGTGGTCAACCAATCTATAAATCAACCAGTCAGCTAGGACAAGCCTCCTAGTGGTGTATATCTGGCTGAAGCAACTTTTATCAAGGTGGTGTAGGCTTCATAAGACAAGTCAGTATTCAGAGTTAGAATGTCCAGAGTTTCAAACCGTGGCCTCTATTTTCCAGTATGAGGTAGAGAATAATGCAAATGGGTAGGAAATTGTTCCCTCAAGCCCTTATGATTCTCCTGTGCTGGTATTAAATCACACTCCCTTCCCTGCAAGTAAGAAAATGTACTAGAAGAAGAATCTGATTCTCAGGAGGGGAAAATAGATCAAATTTGTAATGGGGATGAAGTGGCTCAGCTATTCAATGAAGAAGCAATGAATGATAATGGCCCCCTCGATCAGGAGGAAGCCTTTGTTGAAGAAGTACAGATGTTCCAGAGGCAAGGTCTGAGAGATATGCCTCATAGGTGCTCACAGGCTGGGGGACCTTTCACCACTTTTATTCCTCCTAACAACTTCAGTACTCCCCTAGATCCTAATGCTAGCAATAATCCGTCATATCCACATGTTTCCAGACAATACCTTTCAAAGGAGAGACAAGCTCAAACTAACCCACAGAAAGAAAAGGTTGTTCAAGTGGGTAAGGACAGGGCAGAGGAACCTCCTAGGGAAGCTTCCACTGATATGAATGAAAAACATATGGCTTCGTATGTGGCCAAAGAGTTCAAGAAACTAAAGGTAAATCTTTCAACATTTGAGTTATTACGGTTCCCTCCCATTAGGAAAGGAGTTTTAGGTACTTATGATGCATATCCAGTGTCATTGGATAAATCTTTTGAGGATGTCAGTAAGACTTCTAGTTCCCAGCTTGAAAGGACACAAAATCAGACTAACCTTCCCCCTGGAGATAAAGGAAAAGAAAATGATAAGACTCAAGTGGCTCAAGTTGATACCTAGCCCACTTTGTTTCAAGGGAAGACAGAAACCCCACCATTTCTAATCTCTGTGTGCATATTTGGTAAGAATCTGCATAATTGTTTACTAGAGTTTGGTGCTTCCACCAATGTGATGCCATTTGGAGTTTGTAGAGCTTTAGGAATTACACCTGCTGATTCCCAGAAGAAGGTGACTTAGTTGGATAGAACTGAAGTAAATTTGGTGGGAGAACTAAACATGATTCACATGCAGATAGCTTCAAATCCAAGGATTCAATAGGTTATCAATATTCAGGTAGCTGATATTCCTGATGCATATGGTTTGATCCTAGGAAGAGATTTTACTAAGGCTTTGAACGGTTATGTGTCTACTGATCACTCTCACATGTGACTTCCCTGGAAAGGGGTGCCCAATTAGATCAGGATTGAGAGGGAGCCAAGAATGAAATACATGATCACAGAATACCAAAAGACTTCAACAGAAGTTCTGATATTAGAAGTTGGCATGGGAAATTATATATTGTCAACACCATATGAGGAGTCAGACTCAGAGGAAGTATTGATGCTACACACAATGCCTATCGATGCAGAAATAGGATCCAACCCTATTACTGTTTTGACAAAATCAGTGGAGGAAGAAGAAGAAACCGAAGATAATCAGATCAGTCTATTAGACAGTTTTCAAGAATTCATCAAACAATGTGTCGACAATCAAATGCATCTTGGTAGAAGGACAAGCTTTGAAGAATTACTCTTACCTAATTGGTGTAGAGTTCATAATGCTTTCCACTCATAGTTGGAGTGTTGTTTGTGCCAAACAATAGTAGAACAAGTACAAAAATGTATGAGTCCAACCTCGGCAGTTAAAGCAAATGAGCAGAACCCTCAGGAAGAATATCAAGGAAAGGAGTTCGGGCCATCCAAAAAATTATCTAACAATACTAATCCAAAAGATACGATGAAGAAGATTACCACTGCTGAATGTTGGACCCTCAGGTTTGATGGATCCAAATCCAAACATGGAGCTGGGGCAGGGTTTGAATTGATCAGTCTGAAAGGTAAGAATTTATTTGCAGCTCATAGACTCCAATTTCATTGTATAAATAATGTGGCAGAGTATGAGGTGTTAATTCATGGACTTCTCATAGCACTTAAGAAAAAGGTTAAGATTATGCAAGTCTTTGGTGATTTTGAGTTAGTAGTTAAGTAAGTAAGGAAACAATATTCTTGCCACGATAGAAGAATGACTAATTATAGGCATAGAGTATGGGACCTCATTGAGGGGTTTGATGCCTTCAACATTCATCTAATACCACAGTGAAAGAATCAAACAACAGATTCTCTAGCTCAAGCAGCAAGTACCCTACAGCCTTTATCTTTATCAGGTTTGAAGAAATTCACTGTAGAATTGACTCCTGTGCCATCGGTTCTAGACAATGTTACTAACTTTCAGGTGTTTGAAGATGACAAACATATTCTGGATTTTATCACAAATACAGACGTTTTTGCTTCTCAAATCATTGATGAGATAGAGCTTTAGGAAGCAGAACTGGATTTAGAAGGTGTGATGAACTTAAAGTCTAATACTATTCCAAGGGGAATGGTACAGTTGGAGCGAATTTTTGATATGGATAAAATCAAGGACCAGGAACAAGAATCAAAGGAGTCTATTAGTGGACAGTGTGATACTTATAATATGGGAACTAAAGATAACGCCAAGAACATTTTTATTGGCAAAGTATGCACTCCAGAAGAAAGACAGGGAATAATTGCAGCATTGCATAGCTTTCTCGATATAGTAGCCTAGAGTTATGAGGACTTGAAAACTTATGATACCTCAATCATAACTCATACTATCCCTTTGAAGCCAGATGCCAAGCCCTTTAGGCAAAGGCAGAGACCTATCAATGCGTTATTGGAACCAGTCATACAAAAAGAAGTCCAGAAGTTACTGTCCACCAGAATTATATTTCCTGTCAGGCATTCAACATGGGTAGCTAACCTGGTTCCAGTAAGGAAAAAGAATGGAGAAATTAGACTCTGTTGATTTCAGGAATTTGAACAGATCTTCAGGAGAAGATAACTATCTAGTCCCTTCACTGGATGAGGTGCTTCAAGTGGTTAATGGATCCCAGATGATGTCCTTTCTGGATGGTTACTCAGGGTACAATCAAGTGATGGTCCAGTATGAGGACAGGCACAAAACCGCCTTCACAACTAAATGGGGTACCTTTTCCTATAGGAGAATGCCATTTGGACTTATTAATGCAGGGGCTACATTTCAAAGGGCCATGGATATTGCTTTTAAGGATATCATAGGCAAATGCATCATCATTTATATGGATGATCTGACTGTGTTTTCAAAGAACAGAGGGGACCACATCTCAGATTTGAGTAAAGTATTTCAAAAGTGCAGAGAATTTGGCATATCCCTGAATCCTAAAAAGTGTATTTTCGGAGTAACAGAGGGAAAGTTATTAGGACATGTCATATCAAAAAAGGGAATTGCTATGGATCCAGAGAGGGTAGAGGCCATCCTAAAGATTCAGCCACCTACTAGCAAAAAGGAGATGAAGTCCTTCTTCGGTAAGATCAACTTCGTCAGAAAATTCATCACTGGATTTGCTAAAGTTGTGAAACCATTAAATGCAATGTTGAAACAAGATGCCAAGATCGAATGGACTACAGAATCGAAGAAAGATTTTGTCAAAATCAAAAGAGCCATTACTGATGCTCCAGTATTGGTAAGTCCTAAATACAACAAGCCCTTCTATATCTATTCCTTTGCTTCGGATCATTCGTGTGCTGGAATGTTAACTCAAAAGTCTGATGAGGGAAATGAGCATCCTATTGCTTTTATGAGTGCACCATTAAAGGATGCTGAATTGAGATACCCAAGTGTGGAAAAGTAGGCATATGCCCTGGTCAGAGCAGTAAAGAAATTAAGGCATTATATCCTCAGAAATAAGGTGTATGCAATTGTCCATGATTCTGCAGTTAAGTTACTTTTGATGCAAAATGAATTAGGTGAGCGCAGAGCTAAATGGGTGACCATCCTAAAAGAGTATGACATTGAGATCCAACCCATGAAGCTGATAAGAGGGCAATGACTCACTCAGACTATGGCAGAAATAGGTCCCGAATTGACTGTTCAGAATTATAATATCGAAGAGGTTTCCCCAGATGGGTGGTATGAGCAATTGTAATTGTGTTAGAGTTATTCTCCATGTTACAAAATTTCTGATCCGGGGACAATTTTAGTGAAAAATTGAAGTGTTCCTAATACTCCGACATTTCAGCTCCATCGTAAAGAACGTATCGCCCTCGCATTCCACGTAACTTGAATCCGTCGAAAACGACCGCTTGTGCTACGTACCAAAATGGGTCTGTGAGCCCAAAAGTTGAAAAAATAATCATCTTCAAAATTGACGCGGAAGCAGCTTATCGCGAAGAGCTCGGCTTTGCGACGATTCTCGACGACATTCGCTTCATCAAATCCGACATCGTGATGCTCGAAGTTATTGTACCAAACCAAATTGAACTTGTGGGTAATTCCGACGATGACGCCATCACTGACGCGGTCACCAGACATGTAAAGATTTTGGCCAAGGCGATGAATTCTCGCCCAACACGCGGCGTGAGTCATCGGTATCGAGCCAATCAGATGTCGACATCGCGGCATTCCGTAACCAACAAAGATTGAAGTGGCAACACCTGGCCGTAACAGACGGAGCTCCACGCCATCATCCCAGCAATGACATCGCCACGGCTTAGTCAGAAAATCTGGCGAATAGCAAAGTGACACGTGTCTCCAAGTCAGCATTCGCGTCGGCGGACACATCAGCAGGTTCTGGCTAGTGATCGTTGGACACGTGGCTCACAGAATACCCTCGGCGGCGCTTTGTCAGCAGTACACATCATCCATATTGGGCGAATTACAGGGCGACATGTGTCACCTTGGGAGTGTTCCGGTTGATTGTGTCATTTGTTCGTTGTAACAAAAAAATTGCTATGGTTTCGAACCCGTGATCTTCTGCCTAACGGCCGGGGTGTTGGCCGTTGCACCAAACGCAACGGTCAACACTATGAATAGCACTGCTTTGTTTTGCTGTTTATTTGGTGGGATTTTTGTTTTAAAATGGCCGGTCGGGGTTTTGAACCCCCGACCATGCGGGCCATAAAATATTTTGCCACCGTTGCGCCACGTTGAATTTCTAAAATATAAGTGGCAGTGGTTCCTTTTGTTAAAGATCTGAAACCGAAACCTTAACCAAAAGGCCAAATAAGGCCAAAACAAACAAAACGCCCAAAACAACCTATAACCAAAAGATTGCAGAGAGCAAAACAGACCTGATACGAGCTGATCAGGGAAGATATACAATTAATTAGGTGGTTAAGCCTAATTAGGCAAACTTTTTGTATAAAAGGAGGGGTATAGGCCTTGTTTTAACAAGTCCAGGTGGAGAACGAGAGAATGCTCGAGAGATGATTTGTATTGTTCCTGTATATCGAGGTGATGCTGTGCTTTTGATGTGCTTGAAGGGGATGATGCTGCCTCAATTGTAACTGATTTTTGGAGCTAATCGGATCGGTCCTCCATTGGAGAGGGACCCAGAGACGTAGTCCTTAGGGACGAACTCCGTTATCAACTTTGGTTTCGTCTCTCTATTCTTCTCTCTTTTCTTTCTCAGTTTATCTTGGCATTTATTTAATTATGTTATGTTCATTATTCATTTGAGCATTTAATTTGTAATCACTTAAGTTAAACGTTGTAATAATTGATCTTTTACGTTTAAGCATTCTGTAAGCAATAAGTCCTAGATCCTATATAGATCAAGTTGGTATCAGAGCTATGTATGTGGCTTGTATTGCAATTTGAATGCTAACGAGATCCAGGTTGCAACGAGGCGAAGGAGAACTTGAAGAGTACAATCCTGAAATCGGAAGACGAAGAGTTAATCAACCGTCACAGATGGAAGAAAAAGAAGGTGGTCAAAGTTCAGAGCTTAGTGTCAAGGATTTCCAGAAGCTATTTCTTGACATGAAGGCAATGGTGGACGAACTTTATGCTGAAAAGAAGAAGCACGAAAAGGGAGGTTCTTCAAAGCACAAGAAGCAGGAAGATCAGAAAGACACAGAGGGGAAAGCTCCAGAAATTCCTTCTCCTCCTTCTACTCCCCCTTCTCCTTCTTCTTCTCCTCCTTCTTCTCCTCCTTCTCCTCCTTCTCCTTCTCCTTCTTCTAATGTAAATCCATTTAAGAGAAAATCTAAGCCTGTAATTAAGCTTGATGTAAAATTTGAGTTACCTAAATACTGTGGGGAGTTAAATGCTGAGAAGTTAGACGATTGGGTCCAACAAGTAGAAGTATACTGTAGGATACAAGGCCTAGTAGAAGATGCTTCTAGGATTCAATTAGCAACTCTCCGGTTGGGAGGTACAGCTCTCACCTGGTGGGAGAGTAAGACTCGGGAAGAAATTGCTCGCCATGGTCATGTTAATATGTCTTGGATGGAGTTTGTTGCTGCCCTTAGGAAACAATTCTACCCTTTAGGTTACATGCAACAGTTAACTATGAATTGGCAAACCTTTAGACAAGGTAAGGGGCAGTCTGTCCAGGAGTATACTCATGAGTTTAGGAAATGGGCCATTGCTCTAAATGTTCCCTTGTATACCCAAGACACATTACTTAAGTATATTGGTGGTTTACATTCTTACCTTAGGCACACTATTTTGATGTTGAGTCCCAACAATCTAGACGAGGTGTCTGTTCAAGCTACTCATTTAGAGTCTAGGGGTAAGAATACTTTTAGTGATAACTTTTCTAAGAAGCCATCTAAGTTTGAGGGTAAGTCTAAAGGGAAAGACAAAGACAAAGATAAAGGCAAAGGGAAGAACACAGCTACAGCTAAGAAAGAAGGTGAGAAACCTACATGCTCCCATTGCAAGAAAGAGGGGCATGATGATTCGAGATGCTGGAAGCTTCATCCTGAGTTGAGGCCGAAAAGATATGGAGGTAATAAAGGCAAGAAGACTACTGCAGTGATTCAACAGGATCTTGGTTCAGACTCCGGAGATGAGTCGAAGATTGTTGCTACCGGAATCCAAGGTAAAAGGAAAGGTATATCTCTCTCATCTGATGCAAGTTTTTCTAATGCCAGTGCAAGTACAAGTAAAGAATCTTCTCCTAAGGTTGATAAGCAAAGAAATGAATTGTTTCATATTCGTGTTGTAACAAAACATACTAAGGTTGATACTCTGTTTGATACGGGTTCACAAGTCAACTTAATATCTGAAGAAGTTGTAAAGAAACTTAATTTGGCTACAACACCTCATCCAAAACCATATCCACTTGGATGGGTTTGCGATGATGCTCAACTACAAGTAACTAAACAATGTAAATTGAGATTTGCTATCACTGCAAACTTTGTAGATGAGGTAGAAGTAGATGTGGTCCCTTTGGATATTTGTGGGCTTGTTTTAGGAAGTCCTTATCTTTATGACAGAAAAGCAATCTTTTATAGGGGGAGAATAAGTATCATCTTTTTAAAGATGGGGTAGAATACATTGTACGGGCACATAAGGTGAAGACTAATCTTACACTAGTTAATGCTGGTCAAATGAAGAGGTTGGTCAATTCAAGTAAAAACTTTGTATTGATGCTTGTAAAAGCCAAAGAAGATGATAAATCTGAGGCATTCAAGGGGTGTGACCCAAAACATAAAACTGAAATGGTCAAGGTTATTTCCGCTTATGATGACATGTTTCAGGAACCGAAGGGGTTGCCACCCAAGAGAGAGATACAGCATGAAATCCAGTTACAGCAGGATGTGCCACTTCCTAATATCAGCATGTACCGTTTATCAGTTATGCAGAATGAGGAAATTAAAAAGCAAGTTCAAGAGTTGGTGGAAAAGGGAGTTATTCGTCCTAGTACTTCTCCTTGTGGTTCTCCAATTGTCTTGGTTCCAAAGAAAGATGGAACTTGGAGGATGTGCATCGACTACCACGCCTTGAACAAGATAACGGTAAAGAACAGGTATCCTCTTCCCAGAATAGATGATTTACTTGATCAATTAAAACATGCAGTTTACTTTACTAAGTTAGATTTGAGAAGTGGTTATCATCAGATAAGAATTGCAGAAGATGATATCTGGAAGACTGCATTTAAGACAAAACAGGGACTGTTCGAGTGGTTGGTTATGCCTTTTGGGCTTTGTAATGCACCAGCTACCTTTATGAGAGTCATGAATGATGTCTTTCGTCCTTTTATTGATGATTTTGTCATAGTCTATCTAGATGATATCCCCAGATTCAAATTTTAACTTCTGGGAAGATCATGTAAGTCATGTAAAGAAAGTCTTTGATGTATTGAGAAAGAAAACTTGGCAAAGATGTCTAAATGTGAATTCGCTAAGACATCCTTAGTGTACTTAGGCTATGTCGTAGGGAGTGGTCAATTGAAAGTAGACCCTGCGAAGGTCGAAGCTATTGTAAAATGGCCTAAGCCAAGTATAGTCACAGAGGTCAGAAGTTTTCTAGGTGCAGTTCAGTATTGGAGAAAGTTTATTGCAAACTTCTCTTTTATAGCATCACCATTACATGCATTAACCAGTACAAAGGCAACTTTTCAGTGGGGAGGTCCGCAACAGAAGGCTTTCGACACTTTGAAGGGAAAGTTGAGCACCGCACCAGTTTTGGCCTTACCAGATCTACATCAACCATTTGAGATCGAGACGGATGCGAGTGGGTTTGCCATGGGAGCAGTACTCATGCAAGGAGGTAAACCAGTTTGCTACCACTCTAAAACCTTTTCAGGAGCAGTAAGTAACTATCCCACATATGATAAAGAACTTTATGCTTTAGTTCAGAGTGTTAAAAAATGGAAACATTACATAATGGGGAAAGAAACTGTAATCCACACTGATCACCAACCACTACAATATTTGCACTCACAAACTAAACTGCAACAAAGTAGGCACTTTCGGTGGATGGGTTTTCTACAACAGTTTCATTTGGTTATTAAGTATAAGAAAGGTACCCATAACAAAGTAGCAGACATGCTCTCTAGACCTCCTATGATGAATGCTTTGATAATCCTTCAGAATAGTTCTATGGTTCATGAAAGTTTTTAGGAACAATATGCCAATGATGAGAACTTTAAGGATATCTATACTGCTTTAATGAAAGGTAAACATGTAGAAGAGAAAGACTATTATGTGCAGGATAAATTGTTATATCACTTGGGTAAATTATGTGTTCCAAAAGATGAACAAGCACAGGTGATTAGAGAAGCACATACCTCATTGATTGCAGGACACTTTGGGGTAAACAAAACATTGACTCAGCTACAGAAATATTGCTATTGGCCTCGTATGCAAGAAACTCGTTCCGGCGTATGGTTATTAGAGGTTAAAGTTATGTGTGCAACTAGGTGTCGTGTTGTGAATTAGCTTCGGTAATACAATAACCTCTACCTCAGACTCTCGCCCGGCGTGGAAGCGTCACCGGACTTTGTTGGGGGCCACGGCGTTCGTGGAAGTGGCTGATTATCTATAAGGTTGATCGGTTCAAGAAAATGCATCTTAATGCCGTAACCGATGTTTCATTTGTACTTCCAATTTGTATGGGTTCACTTTGGGTTACCTACTTCTATTGTATCAAATCGAGATTCTTGATTCCTAGGGGAATTTTGGTTAACTTTGTGGGGACTCATGGACACCAAACTGAAGAAGAGTACAGCCTTCCATCCGCAGACCGACGGACAGACAGAGGTTGTAAACAGGACAGTTGTGCATCTACTCAGAGGTTACTGCAGTAAGCATCCTAAGTTGTGGGATGAGAGTCTTCATTATGTGCAGCATGCCTAAAACCATGCAACACACTCTTCTACTAAAAGGTCTCCTTTTGAGACATGCTTTGGTTATGTGCCCAAGACACCGATGGATTTTGCTTTTGGGAAAGATGATGTTGAAGATGGACGCCATGATGCAGAGAAGGCTTTGAAGTTCATCCAAAAAGTCCAAGCAATTCATCAGGCAGTGGAAGCACGGTTGGAACAGAGCCAAGCAAAATACAAGGTTCGCCATGACAAGCATCGCACTGATCATCATTTTCAGGTTGGAGACCGAGTTTGGTTACATATCAGCAAGGAAAGGATGCAAGGTGAAGGTAAAAAGCTTAAACCAATTAGGTATGGTCCTTTTGAGATCCTTGAGAAGATTGGTACTAATGCCTTCCGCCTCAATCTTCCTCCATACATGCATATTTACTCAGTTGTCAATGTTGAGAATTTGAAACTGTATGAGCCTCCAATGATCCTAGATGAGGTCACAGACATTCAGGTTCCATCAGTTGATGACCTTTCACCAGAGTACATGTCAGAGTTGCCAGAAGATGTTATTCTCGACAGGAATGTTAGAACTTCACGAAGAGGAAATGTTGAGTACC
>VDFB02125622.1:0-21559 GCA_007258455.2 Sequoia sempervirens | reverse complement strand
CTGAGCTCTCACAGATCCTAATGGACCCTGCTCTCCAAGCAGCCCTTGCCCAAGCCCTCGCAACAGCTCAGACTTCCCAACTGCCAACAGGGCCGCCTGCCATGGAAGCCACAATGTAGATTTCAAAGGAGCTGGAGGAGCTGGAACAAGAGGTTTCGAAGCCTATTGAGGAAGAGGCTGATGATTATCATGAGCACCCCAAGTACGAGCATCCAATCATCGACATGGTGGTTTATGAGGAGGAGGAGATGGGCTCTTCTGAAGGCGGGGATGAAGAGGATGGCTCGGGCGCCAAAGAAATCATTCAAACTTTTGATGAGGACCTTGAGGAGGAGTTAGCTCAGCAGCCAAAGGATGTTGGGGAGGAGGCAGAAAAGTCACCACAGGAAGAAGAGGGGCAGCCGCCAGGGGAGCAGCCGCTAAAGGATTTATCTGTAGTTGAGACCCATGTTGTGAAGAGCACCGAGGCTAGGACTGCTGAAGAGAGGAAAGAAGAGGAGGTGGCGGAAGAAGAAGATCCCACCCAGCTATTGTCCACCAAGTTGCCCGTCAAGCGCCTCATATTCATTCAGGACTCTGACGAAGAGGAGGAGGAGCCTACCAAGGAAAAGGAAGAGCCCCAAAAGGAAAAAGAGGCAGTAGTCTTGCCTCTAACTAAGAGGTGTGAGGGCAGCCATGATGAACCCAAAGACAAATCCACCATGCCCGATTGGTTGGAGAAACAGCTAGAGAAGGCTACTCTTGTTCTGAAGGACCCAAGGGCAAGGTTGGAAGCCATCTTGGCTCGATCCCTGACCACAACAAAGAAGGAGAAGAAGCCTAAAGTCCGTTCCAAGATAACAATGGACGCTTCCGACTCCCGAGCAGTGCAAGTTGCAACGCCTACAGCTGGCCAGACCAAGGTGAGCTACAACATCTCCACCATTGACCTGGGGACAGCGACTAGAGAGCAGAAGGTCAAACATTTGGAGGAGTCGGTGGCCACGGTGGTGAACCTGATCAAGCAGGACAAGGTTACCAAAGACGAACTCAAGGTGCAGGTTGCGACCCTCACCGATTATATCCAGCAATGGTCCTCAGTGGACAACCTGCCCACCACCTCCATAGTAGCATCGCAGTTGCTCTCCAAGGAACAAATTGATAAGATGGAGAGGAGGAAGAACTTAGAGAAAAAAACTAAGGATTGGTTCCGACGGGTCGCATACATCAGAAACATGAGAATCAGCAGGGCTGTGCGAATAGCCAATAAGTTCTTGGATTTAATCCAATCCCTGGAGAGCACAAGGAGACTCTGCACCAATTTCCCTGCGACGTACGACTCCACCTTCCCGAGAATTGAAGCCATCCTTCAGATGCCGGAGAATACATGGGAGGAGAAGCTAGAGCTAAAAACGGAAGATCATTGGCTTGTGGATGTGTGGCGTAGAGACCTCATCAACCGGAAGGAGAGGTTGGAGAAAATCCAGAGCAGAGTAGATCCCGATATTGAATGGATCAAGGAGATCCGGGTAGAATGTGCCGAGTACCTCAAGTTGATGACAGGCTATGATATGCCCACAGTGCAAATGGATGCAGAGAAAATCAAACCATACTTCGAGAAGAAGATGAAGGACGGGACATCCAGAGAAATCACCATGGAATTCCTAAGTTTTGCTGCCCACGCCTTCGATCGATCAGAGTTGTTTAAAGACCAGGGCTCAAAGTATGACGAGGATTGGAAGCAGCTGGAAGAGAACGCCAAAGAATGGAGCTATCAGGCGTTAAGATGTGAGATCCTTGAGATCGACAAGCTCCAAGCGGTCATCCTCAAGTACATAGAGCACGCAGCCTCCAAGGAGCAAGAGGATAGCCCAGCCAAGGAAGAAGACCTCCCTGAAGAGTAGCTACAGCCAAAGAGACAGCAATTAGCTACAGGACGAAAGAGCAATAGTGTCATCCACTAGATGACGAAACAAGGAAGAGATAAAAAAATGTTTTTAAATTGTAAATCTATTTGGGGGTAGGTGAAACCCTTTTGTAATGAATCTTGGCCACACAATTGTAATGAATCTTGGCCATTCATTTAGCTTTTGGAAAACTATAAATAGAGCACTCCCCTCATTTGTAAAGAGGAGAGTTGAGTTGTTGTAAAGGCATGCTGCAGAAATTTATAAGAAATATCATTGACTTGGTGTATTTCCTTGATTTCTCTCATGTTATTTGATTCATTTCTCCAATAATTAGATGCTTGACTTAGATCTCTTTGCTGTTTAGTTAGCTGTTCATTTTATTTGGATGAATTTTAGGAATGCTGTTGGGTGACTGTGAAAATTCCTGCTTTGTTGATGATCCCTTAGTCCATACTTTTTGCTGTTTGCTGAAGGTAGATAGCTGTGCAAAGTTAGCCTGGACTTGATTGTAAAGCTGCCCTAAATCTTTATCTTTGGTTCATGCATGCATGTGGTGAATGAAGGATGAAACATCTGCAGCCCTTAGAAGATAGCACAATTTCCATGATACTGTGAAATCCCTGGTTAAGTGGGACATTGTTTTGAGGAATTGTCCATTGCAGGAACTCCATTGTTACTATTCATAGCAAGCTTCAGACTTAGGAACTTTTCTCCTCCTTCACCCTTTTCCTTTTTTTAGAAACTGAACACTACCAAGGTTCATTGCACATTGTAAAGCCAAATCCAACAACTAAATGGAGTCCAAGATTGCTGTTTGAACCTACAGTCGATGCATAACAACCTTCCATCCTAGGGATTCCATTTGAAGATCCAACTTCATACTTTATGTCCACACTTTGTATTTTCTGTAAGACCGCCTTGTGATTCCAGCAAATCACATCAAACTACTGAGGTATCTAAGCACTGTCATGACCTGACATCCGAGAGACCTTGGGATAGTGTTCTCAATAATTCGATTGTGGGAGATTGTCTTTCAAGAGAGGTAGTGCACTCCACAAGCCTGTGAAAAGTGCATAAAAACACCATCAACAAGTCCCATGATGGTTTCAGCTAAGAGGATGGGGAGGGTTTTTCATAGAGACCAAATGGCTTGGGCAGAAAAGTATTTGATAACAACTACAAGTCCATCCAAGTATGGGAGGTCCTACCATGTTGACATCCAATCCATCCTCCACAAATGTAGCAAGGTGTTCCGCGGAATTCCTCCAAGTTTACGACTATATAGGGGCTTTCAACATGTCATTGAGCTAGAGGAAGGAGTCAAACTGGTCATAAATACACCTTACCATCATCTTAGGAGGTATAAGGAGGAGATTAAGAAGGCAATTAAGGAGTTGTTGGACATGGGGCACATTTAACCTAGCTCTAGCCCATTTTTTTTTCATTGTGTTGGTCAAGAAAAAGGATGGTACTCTGAGGATATGCATTGATTATAGAGCCCTCAACAAGAAGACCATCAAGAACCACTACCCCATACCCAGGATCGATGAGTTGATAGTTGAGCTCCATAGTGCAATACACTTCTCCAAGATTGATCTATGATCAAGGTATCATCAAATAAGAGTAAAAAATGAGGATGTATACAAAACAGCTTTTAGGTGTTATTGTGGGCATTATGAGTTTTTGGTCATGCCATTTGGGCTAACTAATGCACCCGCCACATTCCATTCATGCATGAATCAAGTATTTATTTTACAATTGAAGAAATGTGTGCTAGTTTTATTTGATGAAATCTTGATTTACAATAAGACATGGGAAGATAACTTGAGGCACATAGATGAGGTGCTTGGCATATGCAAGCTAAAATATGCCCCTTCAATTTTTTTCCAAGAATTCACAAACAATCAACACTACACCAAATGAATTAGTGTTAGCTCCAAAATTGAAATCCAAATTTAAAAGATCTCAATGCCAATAATGCACACTCAATCCCAAGGAAGGAGAGGTGTTGTCATATAGTGGAGAAAACTAAGCAATAATTGAAATGAAATTACAATTGAATGGAGCTAGGCGGTGAGCCAGCCATGAAAATTTTCCACACTTCCACTAATACAGTGGGGGGAAGAAATTACAAAGCAAACTAATTCATCTGTTGTGGCAGGCATCCACTTGGGAGTGAGGATTCACCACTTTTCAGTGGGTGAGAAAGAGATACAATTTGTTTATTCTCTACACTGGCGGTAAACCATCCAGGGGTTATAGTGTTTTGCATAAAAATCACAAAGTAAATGCAGCAATATTATTGACTGGATTACTACTACTAATTCACATCCTTACAATGCAAATTATATGCAATTTACAAAGTGTTACAATTGAAAAATAAGCTAATGATAGAAGGGTTAATACAGTACTACTGTAACCAACTTACAATGAATTTTTGAATAGAAATCTACTCCAAACTTCTACAAAGGTTATACTATATTTCAGATTGCAAATGTGAGTTGAAGACCAAGAAATTAAACATGATAAGAGAAATAATTTCCAAACCAGCAAACTGAAATAACTAGACTAGCAACTAAACTTTCCATAAGTTATTCAAAACTTCTTCCAAAATGCTTCTATCTCCTTCAAATTGCATACACATGAACTAGAATACACATGAACTAGAAGCTTAAACACCCAACAATTAAGCATAAATTGGAAGAGCAAAGTCTGTTCTAGAATTTCCAATAAACCAAAACACAGACCAGCAAGCAAACAATCATTCAAATGCTTATTTCACTCACCAAATCTTCAACAAGCTCTTCAAAACTTCGATCACAACTCCCAAAGGGCAAGACGTACAACATATAATGATGTAGCAATGCAAATAAGCCGCCTTTGGCCAAGTTCGAATCCCAAGGCAACATCAAGAGAATGGTATGGAAAAGGAGAAGTATGGCCTCCTCTAGAAATTCCAAATCTACAAAATAAAATCCAATAATTTGCAAGAAGGGTCGCCCTTATACTAGGAATCAATTTCTTCAGTACCCAGAAGCACATTAAAATCGTACTAAGAGCTGTAAATGAAAATCTCCTTCAGCTATGATATGACCAGCAAACACATTTCTGAAAATAACATCATATCTCCAACAATGAAGCTCAATGTGCACTTCTAAATGAAGCACACTCTCAATCCACCATCTAGGGAACCATAGTTTCAGGCCCGAAGAATGGAGTCAAATTGCTAAGCTTCCCCTTAGCCGGGTTCTGAATTCAATCCAACAACATTTTGTTATAATTTTCCAAAGATGATCAAAAGCTGGAGCAAGGCTTGCTTTTATAACTTTTGAGGTGACTATTGGCTTTTCAACTTCCATTTTTTCCTTCCAAAAGGGATGCCCAAATATGTTGAAATGTTTTCTTTTAAAAATATAATTAATTCTCCCTCTTCTAGGTGTCCAAGGCTCATAAACATATAATAAACATTATGAAATATTGAATTATCTCACATGAGGCGTCCACCCTCAAAGACCACCTTTTAAAACAACTTAAAGTCATTAATACTAGGCCAAGGGGGCCTATAGGAAATTAAAACATTAAGGACTTAGAATAAATCATTTTACCCAAAATGAACCTCAAAATGCTGAAAGCCAATTATGCTCCAAACTGCACTGCCCGAAATGGAAACTGAGCTAACTGTTGATGCTACTACCCAAGATGGCACTACCATAAATAGAACTTACTAAAAATAGTAAATTCTGAAAAGTTGTCCAATGCCTTTGCACGTCATACCACTGCAAAGCTCTCAGAAAACCCAAAAATAATCCGCAATCCATAACTCAAAACTTCAATGTGCTGGCTAAAAGTAGCAAGTTCTGGAAAAGGTTGTTCGATGGAGATGCATGTCATACCATTCCGAAGCTCTCCAAAAACCCAAAAAACTTCACCAAACATGCGTCAAAAACTCAATCATGCAAACCATCAAAAAATGCTTCAGAACCCCAACAAGATAGGAAACTCTAATTTTATCTCTGACAAGCCTATGGGCTTCTGAACATAGGCTATCAGTCACTAAAGGGCATATAGCAAAAAATGGGGACATTACACAAGCAACATTCATTCTATGCCAAAGCATCCAAATGTGAGTTTGGTTTGACTAAATATTATATTTGGGGCATAAGATTAGTGCCCAAGGGGTTAGCAAGGATGAGGAGAAGATCAAGGCAATACAAGATTGGCCTAGACCAAGGACTTTGTCACATTTGAGGGGATTTGTTGGACTTTGCA
Organism: Sequoia sempervirens; assembly: GCA_007258455.2. Lineage (NCBI taxonomy): Eukaryota > Viridiplantae > Streptophyta > Pinopsida > Cupressales > Cupressaceae > Sequoia > Sequoia sempervirens. The sequence continues at coordinate 15,401 of VDFB02125622.1, read as the reverse complement.
GCTATTATAGGAGATTTGTGAAGAGGTTTTCAAAACGTGCAACCCCATTGACAGATTTGACAAAGGGGGCCTTCTCTTGGAGCACTTCTGCATAGAGAGCTTTTGACAAGCTCAAAGAGGTAATGCGCAGTGTTACAAGGCTTGGACTTGCCTCGGACTCAGCAAGCTGATTTTTGACTTGGACTCAAACTCAAAGCCCAAACTCGACACAAACTCGGCAAAGACTCAGCAAATTGAAAAACCCAAGAAATTCAAATTTTTTTAAGGATTTAAGATTTGTTTCATGCACTCTTAATAAATAAACCTTAAAGACACAATAACCTCGTCAAATGAAAACTACTTTGATCCCATACACAAACATTCATCGATCGCATAAGTATAAACACAAATTTTAGCTAAAGGAAATAACACATTTAGATATATAAATATTGTCAAATGTATACAAAACTCATGGAATATGAAATCCATGGCATCAAAACAAATATCAAAACTAAAAATATAAGTCTATGGCTCAAAGGAGATTGCATTACTCATCCCAACATCACAACAAGTCATGCGCTAGCATCTAAGATAGGTCCTGGATGGTGATGTAGCCATGATATTTGCTTGTGTCTCAATGATTGGCGTGTATATTCAAGTGAGGAATTTATTATTAAAATTGTCTTGAAGCCTTCAAGACTGCATGTTTTTCAAGCTCATTAACAAATAGGAACAATTAAGTAAAAAGATAAATGGTTATGTTCTAGTTTGACCTTAGCTAGCATACTAAGAGATGGGATTGTTCTATGAGTTGCCTATGTAGGGCATGATTGATACATTTTTGCATTATGAAAAGGGCATTTCTTGCCAACTATGACTTATCTTGTATTCAACAGTACAATGACTGTAGCATGCCAACTTTGCCTATGACCGTCCTTGTATACTAAACAAGTTGTCCAATGTATGAAACAAGATAATCCTTGATTGTGGCTATGACTGTGAAGATGCAGAGATTTGCAACAAGGGATATGTATTTTGTAGGTTTTATGATCATGATTCATCATTGGCCTATTACATGCTTAGACTTATAGTTTGATGGGCTTTTGGGGGAAACATCCCAATGAGGTTGAGGGGCAACGCCCATTGCGGGGGTTTGGAGGTAGTGCCCCAGTGGGGTCAAGGGGCAACACCCCTTGCGAGGCTCTGGGGGCAATGCCCCCAATAGGGTCTAGGGGAAACACCCCAGGCGTGCTCCCTATCACGATACAGGGTGGGGTCGAGGGGCAAAACCCCCGCCACCAAGCCCAAATGAAGACCTTCAAAACCACATAGACCTTCATAGCGCACACCATTTTCATATTTTTTTGTAAATCCTAGATGGGTATGTGATTGACCAAACAAGCATTGAAAGATTGTAATTTAAAAAAAAAAATTTAATTTAAATGGTTGAGTCTCTAGGTTAGGACTCACCTAGACTCGACGAGTACTCGGCTTCTGAATCTCCCAAACTTGCCGAGGGTGGCTCGCCTTGGGACTTGCCAATCTAGGTGAGTCTCGACGAGTCTTGTAGCACTGGGACTAATGAGTTTATGTCTTGTTTTGGCCATTCCAGATTTCTCACTTCCTTTTGTTTCAAAATGTGATGCTTCAAGTTAGGTAATTAGAGTAGTTTTGATGTAGAATAGACACCCTATAGCATTTGAGAGTAGGAAGCTCAAGGGTACGGAGAGGAGTTTCTCTATTTACAACAAAGAGATGTTGACCATTATGCATGCACTAGCCAAATTCAAGAAATACTTGGTATGTGGGAAGTTTGTGGTAAAAACAAATCATAACTAAGAGGTCATAAAATAAATGCATCCAATTTAGCACACTAAGGGGTCATATCCCAATTCTTCATCACCACTTCCTTGTCAATTTCTTTAAGTGATAAGATGGGAAAGTTGGAATGAACGTAGACCAAATCTCTGTTTTTATTGCAACCAACTGGTTGCGCTTAACTAAGTGGATAAAAGAGTATGTACTCCGACTCCACTCAATGAAAGAACTTGCAACCTATCGAAATTGAAGAGAAAGTCAATACAACTTAAAAATGCGAAATAATGGTAAGAATATTAAAACTTAAAAACTACAAATGCTTACCTGTGATAGAATCTTGATTGCAAGTGGTTGGCGGAATATGACTTTTTGTCCATGGAGGTGGCACGATGTATGAGTGCTTGTCTTATACTTATCTCAAACAACGCAAATAATGTGATCTTGTCTTGTGATGAACCTATTAAATGCAATCCTAACCTTATACACAACTTTTGGATTTGAGAATGTTCCTCAAAATGCTTTCTTGTACCCATCAACAACTTCATTGTCTCTATATGGTGTCATTCTCCTAGGCAAAGAAAGTACTTTTGTATTATAATATTTGGAAGATAATGCACATGCAAGGAGATGCAAGGGCATGGTCATCTTGTTCCAACAATCAAAAATATATTTTTCACCCTTAAGAAAAATGTTTCTTCAAGGTCAATCTCCTTCTCTACTATTATAGAATTTATTGTTTCTATCATAGAGACCATGTCATCATAGATTTCTTTCAAACATAGCCGATTTATATCAACAAACCTAATCATACACATGACAGGCTTGATGAAACTTAAGACATCGTCCACATGAGCCCACCAATCATCATCCAGAAACAATGATTTGACCTTTTGGACTCTCTATGAATTTGATTCCCTCCACAAATCCATTGGTTGCTAATGACCATGTCGCTCAAAACCTCTTGCACCTTCAAAAGTTGTCTCAAAACAATTGAGAGCGATGCAAAACAAGTTTCATGAAACTCATGACAGGCTTGATGAAACTCTGGACATATTCCACATGAGCCCACTAATCATCCAAAATCAATGATTTGACCTTTTGGACCCTCTATGAATTTGATTCCCTCCACATAATCCATTGGTTGCTAATGACCATGCCGCTCAAAACCTCTTGCATCTTCACAAGTTGTCTCAAAACAATTGAGAGCGATGCAAAGCAAGTTTCAACAAAATAATGTAGTGTAAAAAATAGGTTAATAACATATTTAAATTTAAATAAGTAAATATGTCATATAAATTGAAATTAAAATAACTATTGAAATTTCATAAATTTACCTTCAACAATTCCAAATTGAAGAAAGTCCTGAAGATGCCTTGCTGCATAGGATGGTTTGTTATAAATAGTCGAATCTCGTCACCCTCAGCATATATTTTTTCACCCACTTTATCTAAATACCAATCTTTTGCATCACCAAGTTGAGGGAGTGGATAGTACATGGTGTCCTAAACATATGCTCATACCTTTCCTCAACCAAAGCAAATGTTGTCCTGCAATATTTTGCATTGTTTGTTAGAGTCTAATATCCTTCTCATCACCCACTAGCTCTATGGACTCAATGAGGATTTTGGAAATAAAATTTGCATCCTTCACTTGTCCCTCACAATCAATTGTCTTCAAAAACCTTACAACTTTAGAGGACACAACAATGACATTAATTTAAGACCAACGTTTACAATATTTCCATCAAAAAATGATTATGGACATTCATGTCTCAACCTTGAAATCCTAATCAATTTTAGTGATGTCTTTACAAAAAAAGTTCTTTTGCAAATAAGTTGTTGTGTATCTTCTCATACCCAAGACCTATGTAACCAATAGGCATTTGATTGTCATCACTATTTTCCGTTCATATGGTGATTTCACTAGGTTGAAAGGAAGACCATTGGCATCAATGCAATGTGCAATGTGTTCATATACATTGTCCCTCACTTCTTTTTGAAATGCCTTCTCCAATGGGCCTCCTTAGTAGGAAGAAATAGAGGGTTCTTCTTGGGTAGCCGGTGTCTCCAAGAATGATGTGGAGCAACCACTATTGAAGGAGACCCTATAAGTGGCTTCCTTGAATCTTCAAAAACTTGAAAGAATCTCATAAAATAATTACTTTTGATTGATAAATCTCCTTTGTGCAAGCTAGTTCCTTTTTGTAGCTCTTAGCAAATGTCTTTGGCACCTTTGCAATCCTTCGCCTTTCAAAAAATCTAACTAGCTTCACAAATGCAAAAATAGCAAAGGGGAATTATATTGATTTTTTTTGTACTTCGTAATTATGAAATGAATATGATATTGGTCACTGTTAGGGTTGTCGTTCTTATAAAATTTTGTATGTTTTTAAAATGTATTTTTGAGTTAAAAAATGTTATTTTGGTTCAAAAGTGTGGGTAGAGCTTTGTGCGTGGTTGGAAGCGAATAGACATGTCACAAGACAACCAGAGCATGCCCTTGTTGCACAAGTACCTAGGGCACCAGGGTCGTACCTCTATCATCTCGTCCTCGTTCCCAATCCTACTCACACTCTTGTTCCTATTCAGTCCTATACCAAGTCCGACTCCTACCATTTCTAATAGCATATGTTGCCATAGAAAAAGAACCTCAAGTGAATGCTTAGTGAATGCTTCATATTGGATTCTAAACTATTGTAGAGGTGTGGATAGGAGTTTGAGGACCAAGTCAAGCCCTAAGTTACTATGTGTGCCTAAAAATGTACAAGCTAAAATTGTATGTCCAACAATGACATAAATCCCAAATAAGCCTATATGGTAGAATAAAAACGAATATGTGGCAGTTCACATGTGTCTCCAAGGTAAATTCTCACTTGTCAAATCCCCTAGGACATCTCAATTGTCTCTAGTACTTGTTATTTTTCTGTTAGTAACTTTTCCTAATTTGATTTTGCATAAAAATTTGTTTGTTTCCACATTGTGGCGAAATTACCACCTTCAAAAAGCCGCAAAATCATTTTTACCATGGTGATTTCATTTTTGGCACTATAGTAACGAAAATTGCATACCTAAAACTTCATTATTACATTTTTTTGTCCATTTTAGCTCAAGCCTATTTGTGTGTGTTTTTGTCAAGTTTTGACCCTTTATCCCTAACCTAAGTCATCCATAACCATTCATGTCCCTTTTCCCATGTTGCCATGGTCATGTTTAGAGTTCCTATCTGTCCATTTCATTTATTTTCATCCTCTTTTCCATGTCCTTATACCATGTTTTATTTTCCTTCAATTTATCTCCCTTTACCCCCTTTTATAAACCATTGAATGTTGTGTCTAGCCCTATCTTATGTTAAGATCACAATTGTGTTCTTCCCAAACCTACTTTATCAAGATTAAAATTAATGTGACTGCCCAACATATGATGGCCCCCTTTGAGCTTAGTGTCTCTGTTGGTGTACGTTTTATCATCCACCGAACATACAGAATAAAATGTCCAGAGACACTCTATCCTCTCTTGAAAAACCACAGCGTATGCTAAGATTGCGAGAAGATCATATGTCGATTCCAAGGTTTCTTTTGTCGGGTCTCGACGTGTGGATAAGCTCAATGACCGTTGTGATATGCTGGTAATAAACAAGGGGACTTACGTAAGAAAATCTTCACAAGTTCAGGACTTAGGGAATTTATCATTAAAGGCTCTCAATTAGGACTTTCAATGGATCTCAAAAAAATAGCAAAAGGATAGGGTTTAGGAGAATCTAGTCTAAACCTAAAATTTCGAGGCATTTGAGACTCGGTGAAGAGAAATAAACCACACTTTGTTTAGCTCTGCGGGGAATCTTCGCTAGAAGTGGGTCACCGATCTTCAAAGGGGTTTGTGAGAATAATTTTTCAAACCTCGAATGAAGTTGAAGTTAAGCTTCCACGTTTAGAGCTCGGGCTAACTTTACAAATCGAATGCAAAATCATCCATTCCGAAAAAAGTATGAGCTACACTTCACCAGCTCGAATCGATCTGATCAATCTCGTCCAATTTAACAACTTTTCAAAGCAAACTCTATTCCAAATCTAACTTTAACTCTAATCTATGGCAGAAGGCAATATGTAACCTCGCTTACTATTCAACAATAAGAAGTGATTCAAGGCAAATCATGCTCAAGAGCTTTTATCATTCAAAATAGTCTCAATGCGACAATATACATAATTTGTCTCCACACATTACAAATGAGGGGGCAAGCTCAATTTATAGGCTCCCCAATTACAATTCAATAGCCAAGATTGATTTCAAATCAACGTAGAGATTACAAAATAAAACCCTAATTAGGGTTTGTCACTTCGACCAATGAAAATCTCATTTGAGGACACTTGTCCTTTTGCTAAATATAAACCAACAATAAAATAGAAAGTTATTTGCATGTTGATTTGGAACAATTTGATTGGTTGGAAGATAATGGCGCCACCTCAGCGTCTTTGGATGTCTTCCTTGGTTTGCTTCATTTTTCTTCCACGCTTTTGCCTTAGAATATTTTCCTTGCCGATGACTCTGTCCGTTGTGCTTGTTCCTTCCTAGCTTTGACCTTGGATTCCTTTTGAGACTTTGATTTCTTCTTCGCACCTGTACCGGAATCTTTGAGGTCTGGACGTCTCCCCTTGGAGTAGGTGTCTGGACTTGGAGTTGGTTACTTCGAAATTCCTCCTGCTTGAACTGGGTTGATGCTATTCCTTGGGATCTCCTCTCTGAATTCTCCAATTTGTGTCAAGAAATTGTCTAAGTATGGAGATATGTTTGGAACACTATCCTTGTCACCATCTGATTCTGATTGGAAGCTTGTTTTTGATTCTTTAGGAGATGAAATCCCCAAGAAGTTGCCCTGATTGCTTCAACAGGTCTGGGATTGTGGATGAAATCCTTTCAAGATGTCTGGATATCCGTTCAAGTGTCTTGAATTTGGAGAAGGATGCCTCTGTGCTTTTGCCACAATGGAGGAAATTGGAATTTCCTCTATGAAGTATTTCCCAAACTTAGCCAAATTTTGGCTATTCAGGTTCATTTTGTAACATCTTCATCTGGACCACTCAACACTTAGCCAAGATTTTGGATGAACTTTGCCTATGGATTTTTCTTCAATTTTGAATTTGGCTTGTATTATGTAGGACAAATTCCATCCCTGGACAAGGATTTTATTCATTTCCTCTTTACTCCTCTTCATCCTTCCTTTTTTCCGTCCAACACTTAGTGAATTCTTCTCCCCAAGGTATCAACACTTAGCCAATTTTCTCATCCTCTCCTTGGGCGGACTTCACATGAGCTTGGACGTTTTCTCTCTCGACCTAAATCAGACTTCAAGCCACTTTGGACAAACATGTCTAGGGAGGAGTCGAACTTTATCATGCTTGTGCCATTTCTCAGTTGAGCAAAGTCGGATTTGCTAGTGGTTTTGCCATCTTGTCTTTATGCTTGGCGAACCTTCTCAACACTTTGACATTTCTTTTCTTGGTCTAGGTCGGACTTTGCATCATGTTTGCCATTGTACTTGGCGGATCTTATGGATGTCTGGACATACCTTCTCCAAGCAAAGTCGGACTTTGTAAAGGTTTGGACATGCTCTGTTTCGGAAAAGTCAGACTTTCTTGTGCCGTCCACCCATCCTTTTTCTCCTCACTCCATTTGGCTTGAAGCAGACTTGCCACCGTTCCACGCCATTGCTTCTTCTTTGAAGATTCACCTCGTGTTGTCATCCACCTGCAAGAAATAAAATAAACAAATTCAGATTTTCTCTCTCCGGAATTCTAACTCCGAAGTTAAATTTCTCTCTCCTGAAGTCACGGTGAATTTAATTTTGCCCATCGGATTTTATCTCTGGCCGGCACAAATTATTTTCCTCCAAAACATCGTCTGGCGAATTCGATTTTGTCCAAGGCATTTTTAAATTTCAAATAGTTGAAAATTAATTATTAAAATATTAAAAATATTTTAATTAATTCCAACCCGTTCGTTTTGGACCCATGGCTATTTCGATTTTCCTTTCATTTTTTCTTGGCTAAGAGTGTATCGTCCAATTTCATCCTCAATTTCGTCTAGCCAAATCAAATCTTAAGCCATTCCGTCGAAAATTTCATTGCCAGATCCCTATTTTTCTTTGCCGAGGCGAGATTTTAAGCTTATTTTGCTATGCCAAAGTCAAACATTTCCTTGCTCAGTCGAATTTTTCTAGGCAAAATCCTTGTTCGAATGTTTTTCGTTGGGCGAATTTCCTTGATGTCTGACATATTCTTCCTCCTTCTGGCCAAGGACGATCCTTCCTTTCTCTTTGCCTTGCGCATTTTTCTTCAGCCAAAGTTAACAATTTCTCAACATTTTCTCCATACTTAGGCAAATTTTACCTCTTTTCCTTATTGTGTTAGGCACATTCCGTTTTATTCTTTGCCAAATCCCAATCTCCTCTAGCACGTGCCCTTTCAAACTTGGCATTTGACCCCTTACAAGTGTCGTGATACTTGGTCAAAAATCTCAACTTTCCATCCTTTTAGCCTCCATACTTAGGCAAATATTCGAACTTTTCCTTGGACTTGGCATTAACACTTAGCATAAATCATTCTTTTCCCTCTTCATGTGCTTAGGCGGACTTCCTTAGCACCTTGGACAAGTGTGGCGGACTTCTTAAGTCTTTAGGATGAACATCTTGGACGTCTCTCTTTTCTAGGGCGGATTTCCTTAACACTTTAGCTTTTATCTCAACATTTTATCCCCTTTGGAAATGATTCTCCACCTTTTTAGGCCTTCACACTTAGCTAAATTTCGAAATTTCCCTTTGCTGGGCCTCAACACTTAGCAAAATTTTGATTTTTTCTCACTTTACATGTCAAGGCGGACTTTAGAAGTGCCAAGGATGAGGATGGCGGACTTTAGAGCATGCAAGGACGTGTCTTCCAGAATATGGCGGACTTCAAGACCTTTTAGGACGAACCTCTTGGCATATGGCGGACTTCCAAGATCATTAGGATGTGTCTTTTAGTGGATGGCGGACTTCCAAGGGGTCAAGGACAAAGATGGCGGACTTTGGAGGTCTTTAGGATATCCTTCTTTGAAGATGGCGGACCTTGAAGACTTATAGGATGTGCATGGGCGGACTTCATGACCCTTTGGCACTTCCTCTAAAGTGGATGGCGGACTTCTAAACTCTTTGGCACTTCCTTCCTTGCACATGGCGGACTTCATCAACCTTTTGGACATGCAGGGCGGACTTTGGAGGATGCAAGGATATGCCTTCAAGATGCATGGCGGACTTTCTAAGATGCAAGGATGGGCATGCTATATGCTGGGCGGACTTTGGAAGATTCAAGGATGGTCTTGGGCGGACTTTAGAGCATGCAAGGATGTTTCTTTAAGATGCAGGGATATGCTTCCTAAGAGCTGGGCGGACTTCAAGACTTTTTTGGACATCCTCCTTGGCTGCTGGGCGAATTCCATGACCTTCCAGACCTTCATACACCTTCCTTCATCCTTCTTTCATGGCGAATTTTCCAGACTTGAGCACATTTTTCACAGATTTCACCATTTTAGAACTGATTTTCATGATTTCACCTTCAGATCTGATTGATCTTGAATTGGTTTTGACTGGTTTTTCCAGTTTTTTGGTCTGATTTTCATGCTTTTTGAACTTTTTTTGCAAATTTTTTAAAAATTTTCAATTTTTTTATTTTGATTTTCTTAGAGTTCTATTGAGTTTTGAACTTTGATGCGTTTGAACTTCGGGACCCTTCTAAAAATAGAAACTTAAAAATAGAAACTCTCTAAAATAGAAAAAAGCAACCTAAAAATAGGGAACCTTGTTTGGTCCGAAAATGCCAAAAAATGAAAAATAGAAAAAGCAACTTTTCCTAAAAAGTAGGAAGTCTCAGAATTGGCCGAATTCACAGTCGATCTTTGTCTCTTGGGCCTTCTGAGCGCTTCCATGACGTCTACGCACTGATTCAAGCATGAATTACTGACTTGGCTCGGGTAACCCTCGGCAAACTGACTTGAAACTCTTAACAAAGTGATCTCTCGTAACCGTTGCAAGGAAACCAGAACCTAAAAACTAGCGAGGCAATGGGGGTCCCCATCGTGATGGGCGATGTGTGAAAAAGGTCACAAAGTCCTAGAAAATTGGACCTAATTCTTATTCGCAGACAATGCCCACACTTTGACACGTAATCGTGTGGCCTTGATTTTTCATCCTTCCAACACCAAATTAGAATGCAAGCTTATTAATTGCTAGTCTTCCTATCTATTAAGTTTTCATCCTTGAGTTCCTTAGCAAGTTATTTAAAGCAAGCCACCTTTGTCTAATTTTTTTATAAAAGAAGTGAAATTATGAGTTGTTCATTTTATTTTTGTTATCTCTTCCCAAAGACAACACCTCAACTTTGGTTCAAATTGTTTAGGATGAGTTAGCTTCATCCCCAATCTTTGAGATAATTTTTATTTGGCCACTGAACAATGTGACAGCAAGTTCTTCGACAATAGGTAGCTGATTTCCAAGGGTTTTCATCAGCTGAGCCATTTCTTTTTGTGCTTTTTGTTTGGAATTCACTTATTTCTCTGATATTTCTGCAGGACCCTCTTCATACCTCCGCCATACCCATCCAATCCATTTCCCATAACATTTCAATCCATTTTTCCATCTCCACCCTCTCTCTTTTAATTATTAAAGCCATAGCCTTCATGTGTTTCCATTTCCTCTTAGTTTCTCTCAAAACCATCATCCCCAAATGAGCCCTCACAAAATAGGAAAAGCAAAATTTTCAAGAAGCAACCAGAACTTTACCCAAATTTCTTAGTGACCCCATTTAAATCAAATGAATCCAACTTAATGAAAATAGCTGGAGCTATTAGAATACATTAGAACATAATGATATAGTAAAGCATATGTTTACACTTGTATGTAACAAATTATGTGGTTAGTATTGGGTCTTAAAAAAATTGTTGTAAGGTGGTTGTAGCTCTTCAACAGGTTGGCTGTAACAAGATGTTTCCTAAATCTATATAATGTGGCACTCTCCCCATGAGTTGCACACCTCATCTTACATCTCATTTTTTTGTTCATATTAACATTGGTATCAAAACCAAGTTTTCCCTTGTGAAGGAAGTTGAGGGTCGAAGTTACAAGGGTTATGGGCATTTCACAGTAGGTCACAAATTGCAATAGTCAAAGAATTGCAAGTACTTAAAACTCTATCTTCTATTTGTTGTTATTGCGTGTGTATGTGTGGGCACAAGTACATGCATGTGTGTGTGTGTGTAAGAAAAGATACAGTATATATCCAAGGCAAAAACTATATCAGGTACTATTAACTTAAATCTTTATTTCAGAATCTAACGCAAGATTATTTATAGAGGATAGATGGATATGATTCCTAACTGTAGATGGGTTTGGTCCCATTTTGTAATAGTCTTAGTAAGGTTGGTTTTCCTTGGGAAATATCACTAACAACTAACAAGTACTACCATGGTTCGCATTTAGTGTTAGGTGTAGGTATAAGCAGGCAGACAATCCACAACACAGGCCTCCAAACTACTTATTTTGAACTTGGAATTAATTGCCCGTCCAAGAAAAATCTCAAATGCCAATTAGTAATTGATTGATCAAGTCATGTGTCCATTGTTAATCTCAAGTTGACCTGTTGAAATATGCACCCTATATTTTTTTTGTGTTTGTTTTGTTTTCTGATGTGTTTTGCAGTTTGAGGTTTGCAATATAGATAAACAACAACAATAACATCCAATACAAATATTTGGAATGAAAGAGCTGTAAACTCAACTATTTTAAGAATGCCCACAACTGAAATCTTTTCTAGATTTAGTACAGTAGTATTACAGTCATTACAATAGGGTATTAACAACATATAAATGACTACAACTCACTTAATATTGCATTTTTGACATATCCATTAACTGCTGTTGCAAAAAGTTTGAAAACTGAACTTGGACCAGCAATCCTGGAACACCATGAAAGCCTGATATCTCCTTCAACATGCTGCTGTTCACTTCTGAGTTTGTTGCTGAGTCTTTTTCAACCCTAGGCGCCTCCAACCTTGGCAATTTCCAGCCCCAAACTTGGGCGAATCTCTCTCCAACTCCCACGCTCCTCCTTGGGTGGTACGGCCAGCCTAGGAAAGGGTACAGCCATAAAATTATTTGCCTTCAAATTTGCTGTTGAAACCTCTTCAATCTGCCCTTCAAAATCTGCTTTGAAACCCTTGGCAATCTCACCAAAAGCTAAAACAATAGAGCTCCTATGTGACCCCTGAATTGAAATCACCTGGAATATCCACCAAGAAAGATCTTGCACTTTTGAAATGGATGTTCTCCATAAGTGTTTTCATCCTTACAAAGCCATGGAAGAATGTTGTTCAACCTGTAGTAATTCTCAACAAATTTCCAAGCATGAATACCAAAAGGCTTCCAAAACACTTTAATATCTCCTCCAAAACCCCACGCCCACCTTGGGAAAATAACCTTTTCTATTTTATTTTTATCTTATGTCTCCCATATAGGCATCCCACTTGAAAGCAACTTAAATATATCTTTTAAATAATCCATATGTCCCCAAAATGCCATCTTATTAAGTCACTTTTAAAATATTAAAAATAACATAAGTTAAATATTTAATTTAACTTATAATTTTAACGTTATTTAAAAATAATTCCCCATGCCATAAAATGTCACCAATTAAACATTAAATGCCATAACTGATCATGTCAAGGACAAGTCGAAGCAAAAGAGGCAAGTCGATGTTGAGGAGGTGACTTACTAAAAATAGCAATATTGGGCCAAGGGTGTCATGTCCCCGGAATCGAATCATGCATCGGATTAAATAAATTAGATAAAAAGACAAAATACATATTAAAATTATGAACAATTAGTAATTCTCCCAAGATAATAGTATAATTAAATTATCAAATATAATGCCACAAATATTAAATTATGAATACTAACAAATATATTGTAAAGAAACGTATAGTATAAAAAATGATAATTAGAAATAAATGGAGCAACTATAAAGTATGATACTGTTGCACCGATATTATTGCCATATGCGAGTAGACTGTGTCAAGACCTGTTCGTAGAGGGAGGGAGACAACGTCTACTCTATCAAATTATGTTAGCACTACCGAGTATGGAGTGTGTCTGCAAATTGGAAAGACGGGAAGTCAAATACAAACGTTCTCAAGAATATTCAAATTATTACGATGACCATAAGGATGGTCGATATCTATGTTGTCGTATTTATTCAATGGGCAAGTGATTATTATCAATATCATATTCATCTCGTCTCGCCGTAAAGAACACTATGACACCGATCAATAGTGGCTAAGGAAAAGACGTTGCTTACATTTATTAAAGAAATAATACATATTTTATATTGCATATTTCATATCATACCGTGTATGTTAGTCACAAAAGATTACTAATCAATCAAGTGCTATCTCATATTATATCATATATGCTTAACACGTATTGCTAATTAATCAAATGATATAACTATCGATTACATGAGAAGCTAACATTGCCGGCTGAGGGGGTGTCTCCTTTCATAGAGACACGACTTGACAAGAGAAGTCACAACCCTTTATATGCATAGAAATAGAGGTCGCCCGGGGACAAGCAGGGCATCATCATGTGAAACAAGAGAAAAGGAAAGTAGGAAATTGAAGACAACTTGGAGGAATACAGTGACTCAAGTGAAACTCTCACTAGCATTAATATTCAACATGTTTCAAATAAGAGAACAGAAAGATCATAGATAAATAACATTAAATGCATTGAGTTCCAATTCCTGCAAATAAACTTTCTTAATAACTGATCTGTTTATATTGCATTTAATCTTTGAATGCTTCTACCAAACGTGGCTGAAAATAAGAATGCAAATTTCATGTACTGCCTAGCATAATCTATTCATTTAAATTTTAGGTTGTTGCATTTTGGAAATGACCAATCCTAACTTCTGTATAAATCAAAGTGTTATCTTTTAAATACGTTTAATCTGGATGCTACTTATATATCAGTAGGAAAGACTAACACTGGCAAATATAGACAGTTTCTACACTAATTTAGAATTGCATATACATGTGAGATATTGTTAAATTGTTTATTGATGCAATGCTTTCTTTAGTATTATCATAATGATAATTATTCTAGGAAATGATGTTAATATGAACTTAAAGGACCATTGATAAATGAAAATATATTTGATTGTTTAAAAGATTGTCTTCTGAGTGTTTGCAAACTTACTGGGGAGTAAGGGCTTGAGGTAAGTGGTGCCTAAAAACCCCACTTAAGATTCCGCCCCCAGAACCCAAGGCAAGGATGGGCCATGGAGGGGTGGAAGTTCCACTTAAGGTTCCGCCCAGTCCAAAGGCATGGGTGGGCCATGGAGGGGTGGGGGTCCCACTTAAGAATCTGCCAAGACCATGGAGGGGTGGTAGGACGAGACCACTTATACGCTCCCCTGACTTTCCCCAGTAGGTTAAGTGTCTTCCAAGGTGATGACAAGGGTGGAGAAAGCAGGTACTAATCCGTCAAGAAGAGAGGGTTGTGGTATACAACCTCTTGGGCTTGGCAAAGGGCTTCAGGGTGGATCCACCCATGCCACTCCTCATATGTCTTCATAGTTGCATTTATGATTATATTTATATTTGATATCTAGATATTAATGCTAACAAACATGTCTATATATCTGGAAATATCGTTATATGATGAATGCAGATTTCAATCCAAGATCACTTAATTAGAGAGAACATTCATTTAAAAGGAAGAAACCCTAAACCCAATCCACAAGCGAATTCTAGGGAAAGGCGGGACAAGGGATAATACAGTGGTATCAGAGCATAATCCTACCATCCTGTGAAAACAATAGTTAATGTTAACTTACCAAAGAAGAAACTCTAGAAAAAACCCCACTCCAAACAACACCATGGACACATCTATGAATAACAAGGTGAGGGCATTTGTGGAGCAAACCACCCAAGCCCTTAGGGACCAAAACGAAAGGACTTCACAAATTTTCCTCCAAGCCATCCAGAATATGAATGGCAATAACGTAAGGGACACAAGCTCTAATCATTCTGAAAATAATGATCTTACACATTCAAGAGCCACAAACTCTAGACCCACAAGACCTACCTTCTTTCCTAAAGAAGAAAACATGGAAGGGAGGGAAACCAACAAAGCCCCCGCAGATAATGTGGATGAGATTGCAGCAGCCTACTATAGACTTGATCCCGAAATTAGGAGGACCATTCCCTTTAAAGATTATTGTGATGCCAAGCTAAGAGTTGCCCATAGAAGGGAGAGAAACCATCAAACCGACAAGGATCTCAAAAACAGAGTAAGCAAACTAACCCTCCCCAATTTTGACGGAGAAGGAAAGAACACCGCACGATCATGGGTCCAAAAGTTGGACACATATCTATCTTTAAGCCCAATGACAGAAGAGAATTCCATTAAGTTTTCCGTGTTACATCTAATAGGGATGGCCCATGATTGGTGGCACCACGGCCTCATAACCCAAGGTCATCAACAAGTAACCACCTATGATGATTTCACCCAAAGGTTGATCAA
>VDFB02125621.1:0-26514 GCA_007258455.2 Sequoia sempervirens | reverse complement strand
AATGTTGATTAGGAGGGGCCACAAACTTATTACCCTAATCATTAACATTTACAATGGACAAGTGACTAGAATCAATGAGGTCTTGAACTAAATGCTTCACATGCTTACAATGTTTGGTATCATGTCCATTTTAATGATGAAAATGGAAATAAGCATTATGTTTAAAGGAAGGAGGTAGAGAAAGGTTTGCTCAAATCAAGTGGTTTCATGGTAGGCAAAGTAATCATCTATTGTTGTAGTAAATGGGTCATTGTATTGTGTAAGGTATCTAGTAAGGGGGTGAACTATCTCTTTGGGTCCCCATAGGTAAATGGTATGGCTACTTTAGTGACTGCCACCTGGCTATTAACAAGTGGAGTTGGTTGTAGAGGTATATGGTTGAATTCTAAAAAGCCTCTATTTTGTTTGTGAAATTTTTGTGAGTTATTTTGGTTATTTTGTTCAGACTTCTCAGGTCAATTAGAATTGGATTTTGAATCACGAATAACAATTGAGTTATGATAATCACACAAGGAAGTGCATAAATGCATGAATGAAGGGAATTTCATCATAGTTAATTTGTCTTGGATATTGGACTGCAAGTTCTCAATAAACATCTTTTGAAGATGCAAATCAAGAACTTGGACATTGACTTGAGCATACAATGACTGATAACGAGAAATGAAATTAGTTATCTTTTTATTCACATTGTATTTACATATCATTAAACTAGAAATTGTCTTTTTAGGAGTCATATGGACTTGAAAGTGACTTATAAAAGCATCAACATGTTCATTGAATGAATGGATGGAATGATTGGGTAGAGAGGAGAACCATTCTAAAGCAGTATCCTTTAGGGTCCTAGGAAACAGTTTGGCTAAAATTTTATCGTCTAGAACAAAGTCACTGCATAGGGTTGTATAGGAATCAATGTGATTACTCGGGTCTCCTTAACCACCATACTTCTCAAACCTAGGCAACTCAATTCCCTATAGCATCAGGGTTCTTAAGATTCCTAAGGATAATGGACTGCCACAGATGTAGTAGGTAGGTGTTTCATTTTGGTTTTGGTTTATGGTTGAAATTTGTTGTTGCATGGAGGACATTGTGTGAAAAATTTGTGTGATAAGTGGATCAATATAAGTGGTATGAGGTGGAAGAGAGAAAGGTGATGTATTGAATGTATTAGTGGGACAAGTGAAAGGAACACTAGAGGTGTAAAGGTGGTGGAAGATGGAATGTTAGATGCCACAAAAGAACTAGGAGTGTTAGTTGGAAGAACAAAGGGAGGATTCAACTGACTAACCTGTTGCATGTTTGTTGTAACATGAGTAGTGTAGGTAGGTATGGATGCTAAAATTGGAGGAATGTGAGACCCCCCTTGACTCACAATAATGTTTATTGATTGGGATGTGGAAGAATCATGTTTATTGTATATCTCAG
The DNA here is from genome assembly GCA_007258455.2 of Sequoia sempervirens. Taxonomy (NCBI): domain Eukaryota; kingdom Viridiplantae; phylum Streptophyta; class Pinopsida; order Cupressales; family Cupressaceae; genus Sequoia; species Sequoia sempervirens. The sequence continues at coordinate 25,092 of VDFB02125621.1, read as the reverse complement.
CTATTATTTTCATAACGTCTAAGCCATTGTCACTTTCAATCAAGCAATGAAGGTTTTCTATGGCAGGTATAACAATAGTGGAAATGTTTTCAAGACTTAAATCTTGTTGTAAATGTGTAAAATCCTCTTGAATATTAATGAATTTTTCTTGTGGGATGGAATGTTTGTTAATATTCATGTTACGTGAAGGTAAAGGCATATTAGTGGTAGTATCCATGCCTAATGCACCATTGTCCATACTAGGAGTAGGAGTTGTTGAGATCCCAAGGTCCACAATGAAAGTCCAATTGTGGGAAGACATGCGTCTAGAACTTCATCTCACTAAAGTATTATCAATGGGACACTAAACACTCATACAAGTACCACAAAATAGGGGATGCATACAAATGCCAACTAAGGACAAGAAAATGCTAAGAACATAAATTCTATAAACTGAAACAAGAAAGAAGTAACAACAAACAGAAATGCAGGAAATATTGTATAAATTCTAGAAATGTAAATGTAAAAATAGTAAATAGACTAATTCGCCCTAGGTGGCGAATGAGTCCAAGATGAGATTTTTTTGTATTTTTCAAAAATTTAAGGTTATTTAAATGCTTTATGATGCAATCTAAGGATGCAAATATAGTTTTTTTTTCAATAATATGATATGCAAAAATGAATTCTAAATGAAGTTTTCACTAATGCAATTAAAAGAAACCATAGGATGCATAAATTTTTTTTTCCTAATGTAGTGTTTATGGAAATTAGACCTAGGATGCAAATGAAAGTGAAAATCAGAAAGAGATGTTGTTCAATATGTAGGTTTACCAAAATGTACCATCAATTTTAATATGGGTGAAATGGGAGAGGATGGTTCTATGTCCTCTTAGACTCTTAGGATCTTTTACCTAAAAGGAGAGTGATAGAATCCTCTAGGCCACACTCCACTTATTTAAAATTGAAGGGTTAAATCAAATAGAAGATGAATGATGCTAAATAGAATGTTGTAAATGCAACTAAGTAATGAAATTGACTAACTATGAATGCAAAACTAAGGTCTAATGCAATAATTGAAAACAAAATGTGATATGTAAGCATGAATTAAACATGGAAAAATGAAAGAAAAAAATGAAGAAATGTTGAATAAAAGTGCACCTAGACAAAGAATGAAGAATTTGGAGTGTTCTAAATGTTGACCAAGATCATTGAAAATCAACAGTGGGACTCATTCACCACTAATGGAAAATCAATCCCGCTCCTAATGAAAACACCTGAAAAATGATTTTTGATTGTTGGGAACTAGAATTTGGAAGAATCAACTTTTTTGTCCTAATGTGGGACTCATTCGCCACAGATGGTGAATCATTCCTCTCCCAGAATTTCGTAGATTTAGGAATCAAGACTATGGGTCCAGATATGCAATTCTCTTCCTATCAAGTTGTCAAAGTCAAATCTATAGAAAATGGACTGTAGGTCTTCTCCAAGCTTGAAATAGGTTGATGTTGACTTATTGACCACCTTTCAACACTATTTTGCTTGATAAATTTTCATACAAAGTCTACAAACACACATGCAAGAGGGGGAAAATGGTTGAGGGTTAAGATATAGGGATTCGCCTTGGTCAAATCCCACTTTGGTAATCAAAACCTTGATAATGAAATGAAATATGAAGGAAATTATAAACAAATAACATGTAAATGCTATCACTTACCAAACCATTTGAGAAGAAATTTGAAGATAAAGCAATGACAGCTCCAGATACTTCATTATTGCTTGATGAAATGATATAAATGCTTAGAGAGATGAAATACTTGAGTGCTTGAATGAATTAAGATGATTGAGGATAAATAATGCGAGAAAGACACAAATTTATACACACTTGTGCCTTAGTAACCTAGTAATACAACATTAGATGCCGACATAAGGTAATTTTGAATAAAAACCTAAAAGAAAATTTGAAATATTTTGAATTTGGAGCTAAAGGGGACTCTTTCGCCACCCATGGCGAATGGGTCCCACCCTAGGCTTGTAAGAGGGTGTCAAGAATTAAGTTGCATTTAATATTGTTTGTTGGGTTTACATTAAAAAATACACTTAAATGTGTCCTATAAGTGTATAAAGGGGTCATAAAAGACATAAGAAAGGTGTAAATAGTGAAATGAGCCTAAAAAATGTGAATCTTTGTTCCAAGACTTTATAACACTTAAAAATAGGACTTGATGATGAATGAAAAGGTGATATTTAGATGAATTATGATAGTAAGAGTATAGAAAAGTGTATAAATGTTTTTCAACACTTCACAACACTATCACAAGACATCATAATTTGAATATTTAGAATTTAATGCGAATATTTAAGTCATATTACATCATTAAATCAAGAAAAATAGATCAAATACTAAGGAAGCAGGACCTAAATGACCATGAAAATGTCAATGATCTATTTTTCAACAATAAACCAATGTATTTTTCCAATTATTAGATTTTGAAATCCAACATCTAAAATTTTAATTTGAAAGCTTGAAATTCCATCAAAAACATATCTAAAGTTGAGTTTAAGGCACCTAATGAGGATCCATTTTCCCATGGGAAAATGGGTCCTAACCTAAAACTTCAGGACTCATTAAATGTCATGCCATTAATTTGATCCATAACATTTATTGAATGTGAGTTGTGGTGTCGAGAATTGAATAAAATTATGTAAAATAGGCCTTTGGATACATGATAAAGGGGTATTAGGGGCCTATTAATGTGATTTTAAAATGCATTAATGAAAAGGTCACCAAAATAGGTCCAAATAAGTGTGAATTGTACTTTCTCTTAGAAATGGTTACAATTCTCTACACTACAAGGAGATACAAAGGGATCCCTTGCTAGAAGGAGTGCACCTAACACAAGCTACATAATCCCTTGACCACAAGTGTAGGGAGGAAGGTGAACCAAAATGGATGATGATTTGTTTCTCCTTGCAAGATGAAATTAGATTACATAAAGCCAAGTTTATACCCCCATGCATGGTAATGAGTATTGTGTGATACTAAAATTACTACATGGCAAGGAGAAAAAATTAATGCTTTTTGTTTCTTCTATGAATAAGTGAACATATTTTTTATTTTTTTGTTCTTTATGAAGGACAATAGCTAAGACCTCTTGTTTTTCTTACATGTTGAGCTCTACAGGGACACAAAATCCTTCTTCTTTTACACCAAATCCTTTTCCATTATAGCTAAACTATTTCAAAAGGTTATAAAATATTCCATAAATGGCTTTGATTTCTTTCAAAGAATGTTGTTTTTCATAATCACTTTCATCATATGTAGACATGTATAATTTGTATTTTCCACTTTACGAGAAATTATGGAATTAGATATTTTGATGATTTAGTGATAGGTTCTATTGATATCATTGCGACTTCTTTTTCTTCTTTTTTTTGTTTTGATTGTGTAATATTATATTCCCCAATGAATGTAGGTGTAAAATATAATGATCCCAAATAATCATCGAATAAATTTGTCACTGATGAAATATAATGAATATCATCATCGATTTGTAGAGTTTCAACTTTTGAAGTTGGTATCAATTTGCTAATAGGATTCATCATTCCTTCTTCAATTTATAAAAAAAAATCAGATTTGGGATCAGATTTTAACATGTAAACCTTATTGTTGTATGTGTATTTTATTAAACAATGAAGTGTTGAAGGAAAATCTTTCATTTCATAAACTCATGTTCTAACCAAGAGAAGGTTATGTGAAAGATCACGAGGCATGACATGGATGGGAGTTTATAATAAAACCTCACCAACTTTCATAGGTAATGTTATCACACCAAATAATTATTTTCCCATATTTTAAGAAGCATAAATGGATAAATTATCTTGTTGAATTTTAGTTCAAAAATATTTACAATACAAAGAATTATCCCAAAACGATTATTAATAAGTGTACATGTAATCCCAATGTTGTTTATACTAGCCATTATCATCAAGGCTTCATTTTTTTTTAATTTCCAAAGGGGGTATCTCACTTTGATGAAAGAAAATGTCCATACTAGGTGAATCCAAACTCTTAATCAAAGCTTACACATCATTTTGTTGTACATTGGAAGAGGCAACAACTTTTTTCTAAGCATTTTGAAGCACTTGTGCCATGATAAATAGGTTACGTTTGAATCAAATCTCACAAAGAGATCTTAACAGGAGTGTTATGAACTTGCTCAAGAAGATCAAACTCCTTACCACTACACTATGGAATGTTAGGTCAAGGTGGGAGGAATGGTTGAGGTAATGGTATCGATGTTGGTGTTTGTTTTGGTTGCTTATTTTTTCTAGTGTTTTATGTGTGAGAAATAGTATGATATCTTGGTTGCTTTGACACATGATTACTAGTAAGTTGTTTTTCAAAGCATAGTATATGGCCATAAGGTTTAGGAGGTCTTATAATTAGAGGTCTTTTAGGAGGTCTAATAATTAAAGGAGATCTAATAGACAATTGTCTATTCATAACCTCAATGTATTTGACTTCTTGTTGATGGTATTCTATTGAGCGGGAATCTAATGTCACCTTAGCATCTTTATCCATGAAATCCATAAATGTATCAATGATTTCATCGTAGTGTGCCATAATACCTTCCAAAGTAGAAGAGGTATTGGGAGAGAAACAAAAAAGATCCTCATAACACTCATTGATTGGATCTTCTAACACCAATATACCTTCTTCAAAAATAGGAGAGATATAGAGAGAAGAACAAACATGATTGTCATGATTTTCAATGATTGTCATGATTGTCAATGATTGTCAGTGATTGTATCCTCTTGCATAAAATAATATCACATGTAGGGGAAATATTAGGAGATAAATGAAGATTGGGAAAAGAGTAGGGGATATTTCATTCTCTTGTTCCAAGATAATCTCACAACTAGGAGAGATAGTGGGAGAGGTATCAATGAAAAATAACAAAAGAGGAAAAATAAACTCATTTTCACATGCTTGTATAAAAAATTCCTTGAAATTATTAATAAGAATTGACAATAGGAAATGAATTATGAGAAAAATAAAAAATCACAATGAGAAAATGATGTTTGCCCAATGGATCAAGCTAGCAATGTGTTTAGCAAAAAAGACAGCCAAAAGACTGATATTCAAAAACTGATGCCAGGGTTGGGCAAAGATCTGAGATAAGATTTTACACAGAATTTGAGCTCAAAATGGAAAGACTAAGTCATCAAAAGTGGACTAAGTCGCCCTATGGTGCCTGTGTCTTGCATATATTATTGCAAGTTTAAAAATTGACTGTGTTATAATGTTTAAGAATCTCAGGTCTCTATGTACAGAAGTGTTTGGCAATTAATTTTTTTCCCAAATATACTCATCTTATGCCAATGTGATTCAAAATAAAAGTGTGCCACAATGTTGAAGAAAATTTTAACAACAAATGACAAATTTGAATGTGATTTTTTAGATCTAAGATGCCACAATTGACTAATTCTAAGATACAAAAGTCTGAAAATGATGTTTTTGATGTAACTTTTATCAATTTTTGAGCTATATGAAAGATGCCTATATACATGTAGTTAAGAATTCTAAATTAGAGATTTGCAAGTAGACATAGACTGAAGACATAGAGAATGAATTATGCAGAATTTTGTTGATGCAAGTGAAGTAGGATAGAGATGTCAAAGGGTGGCTATATCCTTGATAGGGTGGCTAAACAATTATAAATTGACTATTTATCATATTTTCTAAGTGTTCTTTTTCTTTGCACAAACAAATTGAAATTTAATATAATTTCCCAAAAATTTACTCAATTTAAAACAATTTGACACAAGAGCAAATGTGTAACAATGCTTGAAATATAAATGATAATTATGAATACAATTATTAATGTGGATTTGAACTAATTGACTAAAATATACCTTAATTCCACCTATGATAGAATATTATATGCAACAATTTTATATTTTAATATATTTTATGAAGGAAAATTGAAACCCTAAATGAGAAGTGTAAAAAAATGTGATGCAACATGTAGATCTAGGGTGAAATTTTTACAAGGTATATGATGTTCATAGGTTTGGGTCACCAAAATTTAACATGAAAAAAGGTAAACCTAAGTTTGATTTGCAAAACCTAGGTTTAATTTCTTCCTTTTTCAAGGTTACATTAGGATGAAAATCAACAAGTTGATTAGATTGATTTCCAATCGTTGAGTTGAGTCAATCATACCTAGATCTACATATTTTTGAGCCTTAGAATAGATTGTAATTGATTTTCCTTGACTGACCTAATTAAATTATGTTTCCTAATATGAAAATTACAAAATTTTGATAATTAACAAATTGTAACAAAGATTTGTTTGTAGATGTGGGAAGGGAAGAGTGTTGTGTACCTATCCTAAAAGTTTGGTGTTGGTCTAAATAGGAGGAAATATGTATCCAAGGGCATATTTTTCCTTATAGGGGTTCCTTGAACCTTTTTTATAGTACTCTAATGTTGGATTTGAGCTCCCAATTCCCGCCTACAAATCTATCAAATCATTATTGGATAATTCTATAAGTGAGTTTTTGTGAGTTGAAAAGGCGTACAACTTTGAATCCAATAATGAATAAATGTTATTCAAACCTCCTTCAATCCTCTTTGAACTTGAAATCTGCACATTTAAATAGAGAAGAAATGTTTTTCCATTTAGGGGCTTGCCTTAGTCAAATCCTATCTAAGTGTTTCCACTTCCATGATGGCAATGTCAATGATAGGAAAGATGAATGATAGGAAGAAGTGATGAATCCATAAAGTGTTGAAACTCACCAGCCTTTAGTGGCCTCCTTGAAGGACTGAACTCATGCACATTAATTCAAGGTCTTGGATCTTGTTTTATTGAATGCTTGGATTTTTTTTATAACTGCAACAAGGGTTATCCTTCTTAAAAGGTGATAAAATAAATGTACATAAACTCAAATAGGATTTGAAATGATGCTTGGATCTTGAATTGCTACAATGAAGCACTGAAATGTTGCTCTTGACTTTCTCTTAATGCTCTTGATCATAAGCTTTCCAATAATTTTTCCTAGATGGATATCAAATGATGTAAGAACTAGGTATTTATAAAAAATTATTCAATTTCCTAAAATTAAATCCTGATAACCTACATTTGTAAATTAAATTTCAAAAATTTGAATCCGAACAATGACATTTTCAAATTCGGATCTCAAAAAATAGGGGGACTTATATGCCCAAGTGTTTTCTAGTCTTGGCCCTATTTTCTAGGAAACAAGGTGTTAGGGACAAAACATTAGATAAATGCATTTTTTTTATGCTTCCAATTTCTTATAAATTATTAAAAATAGGTCATAGAATTAATAATTTGGGGAATTAGGTGATTAATCATGTCCAACAAATTAAGGTGAAAAAAACATAGTGTGAAATTTTGAAAGGTGATAATTTACGACACTATAGATTGATAACGAGATAGAAAATGAATTAAATTTTCATTAGGTTGTTTCTTACAATGGACATGATTAGCAATAGGGACCTTGGATCTAATGTTTTCTTGAAAATGTTGTAAAAATTTATTCATGAGTTGATCAAAAGAAAATATAGAATTATTAGGTGTAGTGTAGAAAATTGTACTCCCTTCTTGAAGATGGTACAATTTCACACTTAGTTTTGACCTATTTTAGTATCTTTGCATTCATACACTTTAAATAATCATTAATAGGCCCCTAAGACCCTTTATTTTAGATCCTAAGGCATACTACAATTGAAATCCTAACAAAATCAAGAAATACATTTAATTTTCTAACACCACAACATTTTCTAATGTCAAAAAGCTAGGGTGGGACTCACACACCACATTGGGCATATGAGTCCCCCTAGGTGGGACCCATACACCACCTTGGGTGTACGAGTCCTGTGTGGACCCTTTATAGGGTTTGAGCGAGAAATTAAAGTTTATAATTTTAATTTTTGGCTAATGTTGGCATTTGGGATCTAATAAATGGTAAATTAGACAAGATGACTATAAAACTAAGGTATTGAACCATTATTTTACCTAAGAAATATTATGAATCAATCCTAGAATTTTCAAGCAAGAGCTTTCAAGAGAGTTTTTCAAGTATTCAAGAGAAAGGAGTAAATAAAGTTGAAGTCTTCTAGAGCAACATTATAGTGTTTTTGATGGTCTTCAAGCTCACTTTCAATTCAATATCTATCATTCTCAAGGATTGATGGTAGTTTCCTATGGAGAATCATGATGAATTCTAGGTTGGGGAGATGCAACTAGCCATCAAACCAAGCCTAATGACTTGTTTCCTAAGTAATTCCATCCCCCATTATCATTCTACTTTCTACCTAAAGGAAGGTACATGTATTACTAATGATTATTAGGGAGATTGAAGATCTCCCAAAGTGAGTCATCATCTTTCATTCATACATCATATTCTAGCACATTAGAATAAGGTTTCATTGCACTTTAGATCTCTTAATCTTAGATGCACTGAAGATTAATACTTTCCCACATATTTCCTGTAAGATTATTCTTTCTATCATGGTTTAATTACCAAACTATTGTTTTGTTTGAGGCAAACCCCCATAAAATATTTTGTTTTGTAGATTTTTAGACTTGGTACAAATCTAGAAGTGAAGTTTGGAAAACATAGGAAGGGAGTGCAGAGATAGGAGAACAACTTGAGATCCTAACTTTTTGAAAAATTAGAATGGGACTAAATCACCACTTGTGTCATATGAGTCTTGGTATAACACTTTTCCAAAATTTTAGAGGATTCAAACTTGTCACTATGAAATTCTAGTTTCTGCCTTGAAACCCTAAACTAGGACTAAATCACCCCAACTGGCGTATGAGTCATAGTGTTCTTCAAAAGTCATAATTTTAGTATTATAGAACTCTTTTAGTGCTTCTTCATTTTTCTAAGTGAACCTATGTTCATTTTCAATTTATTATTCTAATTTGAAGTTTCATATTCTGGGTTACATTGTTAGATTTTCATATCATTTACATTTGCTTCTTTGTAAGCCTTTTTTTAGTGGTGAACCCCCTTTTATCTTCAATCACACCTAAGGAGACCTTATAGCCTATCCCTTATCTTAATTGAACCATTATAATTAGATATCTAGGGTTTCCTTGAATGAAGTAGAGCGAAATAGAGTCCCCTAAGTTTTACATCTCCTAAAATGTGGGCACACCCTATTTCCTTGGTTTCATTTTGGTGTACCTAGCCTTTGGACACCTTATTTATGATTTGGAGTGCATTTTATTCCTAGATCTATCTCACATTAACTTTGTATTAGGCCTTGCATTATTTAATTTACCTTTAGGGCTTATAAATCTTGGGTTAGTTAAAGTTCATATAGGTTGCAATTTTGCATCTTGCATCATTGAATGTCATTTGAAATCTATAATTGCACATAGTCAAGACTGCATACAAGTTAGAAACCTTAGCATTCACTTATAATTTTTTGAATTTAGTGTCAAAACCCTAATCTAGGACTCATTCGCCCCTCTGGGTGATTCAGTCCTAGTGAAGGTTGTTTTACTAAATTTTTGAGAATTCTATGTTGAATTTTTTTCAGCATTTGAAACCTTCAAAAACCTTAACTGGGACTCATACACCCCTTTGGGTGATTTATTCTAATGTTATATCTCAATCTCCATTTTACAACACATCTTTTTGATGTTTCAGTTAGTTGTAATTAGATATCTATTTCAATTTACTCAACTTTTGTCTTATGGATTTCATTAGATCTAGCTTAATTTAGTCTAATTTCAATTGTTTATAGCATTAGATTATTGCACTTTTTTATTTCTAGCATTATTTCACAGTTGGATAAGATTATATTACATTTGTCATTCATTAGAAAACTAAACTAAAACACCAATAAATTGATGAACCCCTTGGAGAAAGAATAGTTGTTTGCATATGTCAATCTCTTTTTCCAAATTAACCTAACCCTCAAGCCTTTTAGTAGTGATGAATTTGACATGCTAGATGAATCCCTTGAGGATTTCATCTCACAAGGCTCATCCACTAAGGCTTGTTGCAACAAACCAAAAAAAAGAGAATTTAATGTGATTCAACCTCAACTCATCATATACCCACCTTCAAACACACCTAAAACTCAAAACAAGCCCATTTTCACCCTTGAACCACCTGAGAATAATGTTTCACAACAAACAAGTTATAATACCATTGCTCATACATATGACACTAGAAATAATCCACAACCAAGAAAAACAACTTCAACATCCTTACCTTTTCCTCAATCCATCTTACTTAGTGCTCCTATTTTTCCTTAATATAGTGGGAATGAGTATGATCTTGTTGAGAAACTTAAGAATACTCCCACAAAGATATCCCTATCAAACCTAATTCAAAATTCACCTAATTATCATACAATGCTTCATACAGCCTTGCAACAAGTTGTGGATCCCTTTAGTACAAATGAAAGTGATGTAGTAGCTCTAATTCAAGGAATGAATGTATTTAACATGGACATTAATTTTCATCAACTTAAGCTAGCTCACTTGGAGATGAGAAAGGAAAATGATGTCTTCATGATAATAGCTATCTTCAATAAGGTAGGAATAAAAAGAACCCTTTTTGACAATGGTTCTGCCCTTAATGTGTGTAGTGTGACCCTTTTTGATAGACTTGGCATGGATAAATCAAGAATTGAACATGATTCCTTATCAATTCAAGATTTGAAAATGTAGGAAATCAACCATTTGTTGTGATTACTTCTCCTATTACAGTTGGAAAGGCTAGATTACAAACTCCTATGCATGTTATTCCTCATGATCTCTCATATAATCTTTTTTTAGGAAGACCTTTGATTCATAAGATGCATGTGGTGCCTTCAACTCATCATTGTATCATGAAGTATGTATATAACAATATAGTGTACCAAGTTGAACTAGATCCCAAGCTTGATAGTTTATTACAAGTTGAAAATGAAACAAGTCCTCTAAACACATTAATTACAACTTCAAACATAGAACCTATGAAAGAAGAGAAACAAGAGATGGAAAACGAGTAAAATTTATTAAAAGATGATTGGGGTTCTTTAGACTTCACACTAGAATTTATGGAAGAATAAAAAATTACAACAAAAGAAACTAAAATACAAAATCAACCAATGGTAATGTCAATGCAAAATTCAAAAGAAAACTCACAAATATCTATCTCCTCTACTATAGAAGAATACACAAGATTTACAACAAACTTTGATGGGATAGACTATCGACAACCACCAAACACAAAACAAATGGAGATACTTTATGGATTAGGTTACGAGCTTATGAAACAAATTGATTATAGTGGAAAAGGATGTGGAAGTACAAAGAACAAGGCATCCATGTTCCTATAGAGCTTAACACACAAGAACTAAAAAGTGAATTGGGGTATTGTCCCTCTAAAATAACGCAAGAAATGAAAAGACCCTCACTAGACATAAACACCATCATGTGTAACCATTAAACAAATCTCACCTTGAAGCATCATAAATTGATTGATATAACTTGTGAAGAATTGTTAGAATACTTTGAAAATGATGAATACTTAAAATAAATGTTAGGAATTTATGACAATCCATTTACTCCTCCTAAAAAGAAAAGGGTTACATGTGTTATGATTAGTGCTAAGCAAGAAGATGGGGAAAGGGAAAGTAATGAGATTGATAAGGAAAATGAAGAATACAATCTTGAAATTTTGAAACAAACCCCACTCCCTTTGGGGGATACAATCAACATATCAATGGATATTAATAATAAGGAGAAAGTGATTAAATTTGGAAAGTTCCTCGATGAAGATTAACAAGAATACCTTGAAACTTTACTTCATGAATTTCTCGAACATTTTTATTGGACTCATTTGGATATGCTATGAATTGATGCTAAGATATTGACACAACATAGTCCTTGCAGAGGATGCTAAACTAGTAAGAAAAAAGATACAAAAGATGAATCCTAAGATAACCTGATTAGTTAAGGCCAAGATTGAAAAACTCCTTGATGTTGGTTTTATAAGACCTATTTATTATTCTCCTTGGATCTTGAAAATTGTTGTAATTTCAAAACCTAATAATTGTATTAGGATGTGTATGAAATTTCATGAATTGAATAAATCATCTTTAAAAGATGATTTTCCACTTCCTAATATTGACATGATAGTGTACTTGACTGTGGGGCATGCTTTATTGTCATTCATGGATGGATTTTCTGGATATAATCAAATCTTCATCAACCCTCAAGATCAATTCAAGATCATATTTACTACAACTTGGGGAACATTTTTCTTGGTAGTCATGCCTTTTGGATTGATGAATATAGGAAAAACATATCAACAGGCTATGACATTGATATTTCATGATTACATACATAAGATTTTGGAAGATTATGTTGATGATATTCTAGCGAAATATTTAACTCAACAAGACAATGTGAATATCCTTCAAAAAATATTTGAGGGAATGCAAAAATATAATATGAGATTAAATCCAAAAAATTATGTCTTTGGTAAAGATAGCTGAATTTTTTTAGGTTTTATAGTATCTTATAGAGGCATTGAGGTGGAAACAAAGAAAATTTATGATATAGTTAACATGCCACCTCCTAGAAACATTTCTCAATTGTGCACTTTACAAGGAATAATTTAGGATATCTATGATTTTGTAGCATCCTTAGTGGTTCAAACATTATGTTTTACTCATCTCCTTAAGAAAGAGGTTTAGTTTAACTAGAATGAAGATTGTAAATGAGAGTTTGGATTATTAGCTTGCTACTCCACCTATTGTACAACTTGCTATGCAATATAAACCATTTATTCTTTATACAGTAGAATCAGTCCATGCTCTTGCAACATTGTTGGTTCAACAAGAAGAAAATGGTAAATAACATCTTGTTTATTACATAAGACGAACTCTAATTGGTCAGGAGAAATGATATACAACAATAGAAAAATAATGTTTGGCTCTTGTATTCACTACTAGTAAATTAAGACATTACTTATTGAATGTTGAAATATATGTGATAATAAAATTTGATCCTTTAGAGCACCTTTTTTTTAAAACATATTTATCAGGATGCCTAGCTAAGTGGGTTATGGTGTTAACTAAGTTTTACCTTAATTTTGTCTCGCAAAAGGCAATTGAAGGCCAAGCCTTGACCGACCAATTAGCTTGCACTTCCTCTCCCTAGGGTTACCTAATAATGATTCATTCCAAAACAATAATGTGTTGTCGATTGAAACTAATACATGGGAGCTATATTTTGATGGTTCTAAGTGTAGAAGAGGCTTCAACATAGGGGTTATAATAGTCTCGCCTATATGAAAACCTATTCACTTGTCCTACCATTTAAAATTCCTATGTACAAACCACATAGTAGAGTATGAAGTGTTAATTTTTGGATTACATGTTGCTTTAACTTTGGGAGCTCGAAATATTAAGATATTCAAAAATTTACAATTATTTATTAAGCAAATAAATGGATTGTATCAAGCAATGCATGAAAAATTATCAAAATATAAGGATCTCACAATGACTTTATTAAACACTTTTACTCATATACCATTGATAACATACCATGAAAATATAATTGACACGTGGATGTAATGGTGAGTGCAACTTCCCTTATATCTCCTCAAGATCCTTCAAAATATTTCATATTCATTTTCCATATAATTAGGAAGTCGTCAATATAATAAAAGGTCAAAGAAGTGTTATCAACCATCAGGGAAAGCTCTAGCGAATGGTATACACCGATATTTAATTATTTGAAAGAAGGTACCTTTCTTGAGCTAACAACAAAGAATATTCGAGCCCACCTTCAAAAAATTGTGTTTAGATATATAATCCTTGTCAATGTTCTGTATAGAAGGTCCTTTGATCATGGTCTTTTATGTAGATCCCTTGAACAATCTGAAATCCCCATAGCACTTGTAGAAGCTCATGCAGGTGCTTTTGGAGGTTATTTTAGACAAATATCATTAGTTCAAAAGAAAACAGATATAGGATATTATTGGAGACATATGGAACAATATTTCTTTGAAAATGGTATGAAATGTCACAATATAAAAAACATAGAAATTTTATTTATGCTCCTGCTTCTAAGCTTCATGCCAAATTTCCTATTTGGTCTTTCTTGATATGGTTTATGGATATAATTAGAAAAATATCACCACCCTCTTCTGCTAGACATAAATTCTTAATTACCACCATAACTTATTTCATGAAACTGGTTGAAGCCATTCCCCTTCGTTCAACAACTGTCAATGTAATATTTCATTTCATACCAAAACATATTATTGCTTGCTTTAGGTCCCTTCCACATTAGTTTCAGACAATGGGACACCATTTAAGAATAATTATGTAAAGAATTTCTTAGAAACATTTAACATCCAACATATTTTTTCAACACCCTACTATCCGCAATCTAATGGCCAAGTTGAATAAACTAATAAAACCCTTAAGCAAAACTTAAGGAAGATAGTAACCAAACATAAGGGTATGTGCAGGATCATGATGGGCCAAGAAGTGGCAATATGATAGGTATGTGGCTGATGACTTTTTTTTTACCTAAAATTGATGAAACGAAAAGCGTTTTAAAGGAGATTCTAAAATTTCCACCAATATAAATTATGCTTTACTTTTAATTTAATAAATAATTATTATTTATTTTCTATTTGAATTATGACTAAAGTCTTGATTAATAGGTTGATTGAAAAACATCTATAGCTTTCAAACGATATCACATTTTTTGAATCTGAAACATGCATCACATTCTATGCTTTGCATACTAAAGGATTACAAAAAAAATTGAATTTCATGAATTTTTGACCAAGTTAAGGTGATCATACATACGAGTTTTTTATATTTTTTAAAAGTTGTAATAAAAAATTCATAATGAATTATTTACTTGGAAAATAAAATAAAATACATCACATCAAGATATGAGTCCTCTACTTATATCTAAAATCTTATAAAATAATATTAACATTTTATTGTGGTTAGGGTGGTCAAATAGACACCTAATTCTTATTTTTCCTTGAAATTTAAGTACTACTGCATTGAAATTTCAAATTTCCATTATATAGATTTTTTTGAAAAAAATAAACCAAGTAGATTAGAAACTACATTCAATTTGCTATAGATTCTATTCTTACATATTTTCGAAATAATATAGATAACTTATTCAAATTTTTATGTCAAGTTACCTAAATTTGATTTTTCTAAATTTTATTGCCACTTGAGGGCCTGTTTTATCCATGATGATCCTGCACATAGCCACAATAAGGAATGGCACACACAACTGACATATGTGTTATGGTCTTATCGTACTAGCATTAGAACATCAATTGCTAGTACTCCTTATAATCTTGTCTATGGTACCGAGGTGATAATTCCCTTGGAGTTAGAGATTCCTTCATTAAGAATCACTCTTCAAGGACTTATTGATGATAATACTTATAAAGAAAAATGATTGTATCATCTTGAAATGCTTGATGAGCTACACATTAGTGCATTTCAGCATCTCCAAGCTTACTATAGATGAATGCAATATAGTTACAATTATCACATCATCCCTCATTCATTTACTAAAGGTGATTTGGTGCTATTTAAAAATCAACGTAATGTCAATGCTACGTCAACTAGAAAAGGAAAATTCAGCCATAATTGGTTAGGACCTTCGATGCAGAGTAGGGTGGGAAAACACAAACTAACTCAAACATAATGATTCTCTCACAAACTTACACTATGCCTTGTAGGGCAACAAATAAATAATTTTTGACATAATTTACAGAAAAAAATTCCAACCCACAATGTAAAAACTATTTTGGATACCTATTATGGAGCTCTACAACATATTAAAAAATTAAGGGTGGTTGTTTTGGAACAATGCCTTCAAAAAATTTGTTGCTACACTTCAAGAAGGCCAAATTAGGATTTTTTTGATATGGCCACTGTTTAATTTTCACAAGACAAACCTCAAAATATCATACCATCAGCCTAGAAATGTTCAATATGGTTTTCAAAAATAGTTTCCATCACCTATAATGGTCTCCAAGTAATTCTTCTACAAAACCCTACTTCTATGCAACTTTTTCACCCTAAAACAAGATGTTTTCACCCTAGGGCATCACATATTCTTCATCAAACTTCCTCCCCTACTCCTACCAACACAATGAAATAAAAATACACCCTATCTAACCCCATTCCATTGATTCTCAAATATTTGAACTAGTGGAATGGTGAGATTTCTATTTTTTCCTCTCAGAACCCCAAAACCTAGGTTTTCTGAACTAGTTTTAGTAAATCTACTATAAAATCCACAAATATTAATGAAATCATATGAGACAAAAAATAAAATGAATATTACTCATCCCTTCATCAATTTCAATGCACAAGAGATCACCTACAATCCATACAAGTCCATACCATGTGCTATAGTAGAAAATTTTACTTCAAAACGTAGAAAACAAGAGCTTTGTTATTCAAATTTTCAAATTTGACACCATCCAACTCCTTTTTCAACCATTAAAAAGGCTATTTAACCTTTTCTAACCATATCCAACTTACTACAACTAAATTTTAAAATCCTAACTACTCAACTTCCCTTTTACATAAAAATGCAAACTTTTCTATAACTTTACCAAATTTAACCAAATCAACTTCCAAATGACTCCATACCTCCTAAAAACCAAAAATTACTCTTAAAAAATCACAAAATGGTCTTTAAGACCTTATTAAAGACCAAAAGTCTCAACACTTAACTCTTTGCATTATTTTGACATTAAGAGCTATGGTGCCCTGCACCATACTCCCCTAGGAAAAGGAACTCAAGTCCCCTTGGGGACTGTGCAATAGTCAAATCATGTTTGATCACATCATACTCTAACCTCAAAGATGAATTCTCATTATGGTAACCTTTCCAATGAATCAAAAACTAGAAAAATGAATTATCCATTGTCTTCTTGAAGGCTTTAGCATCCATGATATGCTTCAACTTTAATGACATGTTGAGCGATCGATCCTTGATTCCTTCCTCATCTGAAAACATTATTGAACCTACTTTAGTACCTAAAAATATACTTCTTCGTTCCTTCTCTTTCACTTTAGATGCGTGCTTGAACTCACTCTTTTTCCTTTGTAGCTTATCTTTGATCTTGTCATCCTTCCTTTCCATCTCTTCAATCTAATATTTTGTCTCTATAACTATTGATTTCTCAAGTTTACCAACCTATGATATGAAAGAATTTGAATGACCACTATCATTTTTTGAAAACATTGAAGGGAACACCTCCTCTAGCCTCTTACCAACATACCTTTTAAAACAACCTTGAGTCTGCAATATCAATTCATCTTTGACCTTCAAATTATCAGATTTTGACACCAACTCAATATGATTTCCCTCCAAAATCAAATTATTCTTCAAACCTTTCGTCATAACACCTCTGAGTCTAGGAATGGCTGCAAGGTTCCTATCTTCCTTTTCCTCTACCTTTATAAACTCTTTTCTACCAGCCATTATCGCACTAGCTTGCTTAGTTTTTCCTTTACAATATTCTTTCAAGGGTGTCAAAGTAAAATAGATTCCATCTTTTTCTATCTCATAGGTATTTTTTCTACCATCATACATTGCATTCCTATCAAACTACCGAGGTTTCCCTAGTAGAAAATGGCACACATCCATAGCTAACAAATCAAATAGAAACTTATCTTTATACCCTTCTATACTGAACTCCACCCAAGCTTGTTCATTAACCAAAACATACTGACCCTCATTCAACCAAGAAACTTTATAAGGAGCATCATGTGGTATTCTAGGAAATCTAATTTTCTCAATCATCTCATTAGAAACCATGTTATATGTGCTTCATGAATCAATTGTACAACCTTACATACCTTACCCATGCACATACAAGTGGTTTTGAAGAGTGTCCTTTGTGATGGTTCCTTTCCCATTGATGCTTTGAGGAGTGTTCTTCTTACCATTAGTGATTCTCCAACTTCAAGAGTAACATGTCGTGATGCAGATTTTACACTCTCAAAATCCTCTTCTTGCACCAATTGATTCCTTCTTCAACCTCCATGTGAACTAGAAGTTTGACCTTCATTGCACTGCCATGCTTGGTTTCCAAACTTGTTGCATTGATAACACCTTCTTGTGAATCTACTAGAGCCTCTTCCTTGAACTCCAAATCTACCTCTAAAGCCTAATCTACCACCTCTAAATAAACCTCTTGCATTAGAAACTTGTTCTTGGGCTTTGTTTGCATCTTCTTGGCTCTCATATGATTGTCTTGGAGTAGAAAATGAACCTCTTACTTTATTATTGTTGCCTCTATCCCTAGTTTGTTTATCTTGCCTTCTTTTAAGATTTCCTTTAGCCCTTATTGCCATTTGATAACACTCCTCATTTTTTCTTGGATTTTCCAAAGTTATCTCATCTTGAATGTTCAATCTCAATCCACTCAAATATCTAGCAACCTTCTCCACTTCATCCTCTATGTGACGAGCCCTAATACTCAACTTATAAAATTCTTTAGTATAGGCTTTGACATCCATTTTTTTTGTTTCAAACCTTGAAGTTTCTTAAACATTTGAATAACATAATCGAATGGTAAGAACTTACCTTTAAGTTTAGCCACCATTTTTTATCAAGAAACAATATTTGACTTACCTTTCTTCCTCCTTTTAGTCTGCTCGTAATACCACCATAACAGTGCATGACCCTTCAAATTTGTTTTTGCAATCTTCACCCTTTGCTCCTCAGGTACATCCTCACACTCAAAATAATTATCAAGTGCTACAAACCAATCTAAAATTTCTTCATCATTCAAATTACCTCCATACTTAGGTCCTTCAATCTTCACCTTGTGTTTATCTTCCTTGACTCATCTCAACAATTTAGCCATCCTCTGATCATCAAGATCCAACTCCTCTTCCTCTTCTTCTTTGGAGTCACTCTCATCACCCATGACCATACCTCTTTTCTAAATTGTTTCTACAGAAGAAATCATCTCATTCAACTCTCTCAATTCTCTATCATGCTTTTCATTCAACCCATTCAGTTCCCTAGCAATGATTTTCTATTTTTGAGGCATTTTCTTCACTTTTTGCTTCACACTTTCCTTCTTATTTCACACTTTCTCTCCCTTGTTTAGATCAGACCAATTCTCTACTACCAATTTGATGTAGATCAGGGTGGGAAAACACAAAACTAACTCAAACAATCCTTTGAAAAATCGTTAACATCTCGAACACAATGATTTCTCTCACAAATTTACACTATGCTTTGTAGGGCAACAAATAGAGTATTTTTGACATAATTTGCAGAAAAAAACACCAACCCATGATCTAAAAATGTTTTTGGATGCCCATTATATATTTATACAAGATATAAAAAAATTAAGGGTTATTTTTTTGGAACAATACCTTCAAAAATTTGTTACTATGCTTGAAAATGGCCAAATTAGGCTTGTTTTGTTAGGTCACTATTTGATTTTAACAAATCAGACCTGAAAATATCATACCATCAGCCCATACATGTCCAATATCATCTACACAAAAAATTACCATCACCTAGAATGGTCTCCAAACAATTCTTCTACAAAACCCTACTTCTATGCAACTTTTTCACCCAAAAACAAGAGGTTTACACCATAGGGCATCACCTATTCTTCATCAAAATTCCTCCCCTACTCCTGTGAACACCATGAAATCAAAATAAACCATATCTAACCCCATTCCATCACTTTTCAAATATTTTCATCAATGGAATGGTGAGATTTCTAATTTTTTACTCTCAAAACCCTAAAACCTCAGTTTTTTGAAACAATTTTAGTAAATCTACTATAAAATCAACAAATCTTGATAAAATATTATGAGACCAAAACAAAAATTATTATAACTCAACCCTTCATCAATTTCAATGCACAAGAGATCAACTACAGGCTATACAAGATCGTACCATGTGTTATAGCAGAAAATTTTCCTTCCAAACGCAGGAAAGAATAGCTTTGTTATTCAAATTTTCAAATTTGACACCATCTAACTCATATTTTAGCCATTAAAAAGAATATTTAACCTTTTAAAACCATATCCAACTAACTACAACTAACTTTTAACATCCTAACTATTCAACTCCCCTTTTACATCAAAAATGCAAAAGTTGTTATGCAACATTTTACAACTTTTTTGCAACTTTACCAAATTTAACCAAATCAAATTCCAAATGACTCCAAACCTCATAACAACCAAAAATGACTCCAAAAAAATCACAAAATGGTATTTAAGATCTTATTACAAACCAAAAGACTCAACACCTAACTATTTGCATTATTTTCACATTAAGAGCTATGGTGCCTTGCACCAACCTTAAATAATTGATGAAAGCTATGGTTCTAGAGCATACATATTAATTGAAATGGATGGTGCAATTCTTAAATATCCTGCTAATGTCACACATTTACATCAATATTATGTCTAATCTTCCTTCTTGAATAGTCTTAATGATAAAGCAATGATGTTAGAATTAGTACATAGTATGCTATTTCTCTTGTATTGCTTCATTCTTGACAAAACATCATTGGTGTGTCTTGATCATAAGGTATTTATTCAATTTATTTTTGGTTTGTTACCTTTTATTTCATACTATTCAATTTATTCTCATATGTTGTGTTATATTAGATCCTTATACGCATTTAACATTCTATAATTAGATCATAAGTGCATTTAATTTAGCATAACATAGTCACAATGTTGCATCTAAAAGAAAACTAGGATATTTTTCATTAGATCACATAAAACATAATATATCATGGATCCATTTAATAAATATTCTTATAAACACTATTTCAGAAATCATATTTCCATCTAACTTAAACACATAAACAAAAACAACCAAGTAAAGATGCTTATATATATAGATATAAAAAAAGTTTTAAGAAGTACAAGTCATAAAATATACAATGCTACTGTGGCCTGTGGCTACCAAATCCCCTAGGACTTGGTGATCACATATATCGAGAGATGGTCCATTGAGAGATGGTAGTGTGTGATCATGAACTAACAATAGAATCCAATATATCTTGTAGGCCCCATGCTCTTCTGACAGTTGTATCCTCCTGTATGATGGCCACCATGCATTCTCAATCTATGCAATCCTTCTCCACCTATAGTCTGGAAATGTGCCCATGAATTCTATTGACCTTTGCCAGATCCTAAGATGACTGAAGCTCCTTATAGGCATCCTGCAGTGCTAATAGGTCACCCTTGGCTAAATCAACACACATGATAACACTCTCATATGCACCTCTCAACCCCACAAAAGGATCAAAAAGCTCTGGATGCTACTCCATGATGGGTGGGGGATCATAGTCTATGCTGACACCCTCATCTATGACCAAAGGAGGTACTCTTTTCGGTGGCCTATCTGTAGAGATCTTGCAAGTCTCTCACAGACCTGACCTGATAGAAATCATAAAGATTATTAGTACAAATCATGAAATATATATAAATAAAAGCATGAATATAGTTATTACATCATTATAAAAGCATAAGAATAATCTTAAATAATGCACTATCACCTAGATCTTTGGCCTGTTATGTAAAAACAACCTCATCATGCTCAAGAGGAATGAAAGATTTGCTAGCCTCTCCATGCTTTTAACTATTGGAATGTGTTGCAACTATTGATTATGATCTGGTAACTCAGGTAGGAACTAAATCTCTCCACTCATGGGAAACTAGACCCTCATCTATTTTATCACTATCCTCACTCATAAGCTAGCCCTCATCCTCCTTATCCTCATCCTCCTCCTCCTCCACCTCATAATCTAATTCTTCCTACTCATCATAATCCTCCTCTACCTCATCCAAAAATAGGTTTGTAGACCTGACCCCTACCTCCTCACCTTTCTCCTCCTCATCATCCTTGTGATCTGGAAGAGGCACCACAAATCTTATAGACTAGTCAATAGAAACTACTAGAGTTTGTCGTGTTGTGGCCCAACACTCCTCATATACATTTGTACCATCCACATCATCAATGTCAGAGATTAGGGGCTTTTCAAGATCCTCATCATCTAAATCACTAGATATTGAATCATTAATTGTGATTCATCTTGTATCTCCTATCCTTTGGGCACTCTATAGTGATTTCTTGTAAAATGGTTGTGCTATTGATCATACCTATAAATGTCTAAACTATCTCATGACATGATCATAGTAGAATGATCTCACTATGTAATCATGCCTCCCTCGTAGAAATTTGTCCCTCTGCATCCTTGTTAATTGGTGAGTCTCATTTGGTCACTATGGTATCAGTTGGTAAGGTATCCTTAAGATCTCCTCCTAATCTAGATGGTCAAACTTGACTCTCTAGAATAAGAAATATCCATATCATCATGCTTATCTTAGTGGATAACTAAAAGAGTGTGGGCATGATAGGGTGCATACAAAAGGAAATCGCATCAGCCTAGTGCATGTGATATGCTCTAGGAACCAAACCTATAGTGGTGTACAATGCACCATGTTATCCACCTCATGCTAAACAAACCCTCCTAAATCATAGTAGAGATGTGCCAGTATGTTGTGACCCCATGCATAAATGGTCCTACAATGCTCCATATCTCATATCACATGCACTAGTCCTCCATCCTGGTGTGCTCCTTGAACATTTGGTACTAGTACTAATGCTATGGTAAAAATCATAATTTTCCTCAGAAGTGGCAATCGTGTGTAGAGTAGTCACTATAGCTCAATACATGGCCCCACAATCTCCTCCCAAATTAATCCTCTGAGAAATATTTTGATATTTTCTTTCATCTCTCTATATGAATGGTCATTTTCAAAATGTATAGTCCCACCTCAAATAGGAACTCAAATAATGTGATGAATATCCTCCATATTGATAGTCATCTCGCCAGTAGGTAGATGAAAGGTGTAGGTATTCAAATCCAACCTCTCTGCTAATTCCATCAACATGGCATCATGGTATCTCATGGGGGGCATGAGATATTCCAAATATATCCATGTAGTATGTAGTTCCTCCCTCACCTCTTCTAACAATTTTGTGACTAAGTCTAATAGGAAAGAGAAGAGCCTATTGCCAAGATGCTATCACGATCGAGGAGGAACCCACTACAAATATATATATATAACCCTTAAGCATTCTAAAATCTTAAATCTATGAATCAACAATCAAAAAGTCTGCTAAAGTTGGTCTAGGGTACTTTTCTAAGGGTCCTAGACACTTTATTCCTTTTTTGAGACACTTTGTGAAAAATTTGGACACTTTACGAAAAGTAGGGATGCTTTGTGACTTTTTCTTTTAGGGTCCTAAATTTGTATAGAAATGTGTAAAACATAAAATAAATGCATAAAAATGAAGCTAAGGTATAGAAGAATCCACTAACCAGATGTTGCAAATCACCCTACACCACCTCCTTGCATAGGCTCTCAAGTCTTAGAGGTGCGTATGATCCTATGCTCGAAATTGTCACTCACTTTCCACAAGAATCAAGCTACAAGAAGGTATTTAAGACAAAATTATTAGAAATTACTTCACTTTTTATTCTTATATGCTTTCAAATTAGGTAATTTTCATTTCACTTAAAATATTGGGGGCTAGAGAACTTCATTTTCAACATTGTTTGTTGTGTCGGATTCATAATTCCACTCTTGTACTCTTCAAATGTCTATCACTATGTGGTATGGTACTTGTAAATACCCCATGATACGAATTTTTCAATTCGATGTAGTTAGACTGCTACCTTGATTCCACCTCCATAAAGTAAGTAGAATCAAGAGGTGGCATACATCTACCCTTGAATTTGATTTCTTGAAGAAGTTATACAAGGGGATGTTTGAATGACTAATGAATAGGTTTTGCAGGATGTGGTTCCTAACATAAAGTTTTTGTAGATAGCTATAATGGGAACTTCATTCTCCCATAATTGTGAATGAATCCATTTGAGTATCCTTTTGTGAGATAAAGTTTGTTTTTCAAATTCCTTTAGCTTGCATATGCACATAGAGTCATATGGGTGCTAAAGTTGGGATAAATGTTGTGTAAGATATTATACTCCCTTCTTGAAGATGGTACAATTTCACACTTAGTATGGACCTATTTTAGTACCTTTTCATTCATACAATTTAAATCATCATTAATAGGCCCCTAAGAACCTTTATTTCAAATACCAACTCTTATTTCAATTGAAATCCCAACAATATCAACTAATACATTTAATTTTCTAACACCCCAACATTTTATCACCCTAAAAGGCTAGGGCAGGACTCATATGCCACCTTGGGTGTATGAGTCCCCCTAGGTGGGACCCATACACCACCTTGGGTGTATGAATCTCGTGTGGCCCTTTTTAGGGTTTGAGCAGGAAATTAAGGTTTCTAATTCAAATTTTTGGCTAATGTATGTATTTGGGATCTAATAAATGATAAATTAGATGAGATGCATATAAAACTAAGGTTTTGAATCTTTATTTCCCTTATGCAATCTTATGAAGAAATCCTATATTTTTCAAGCAAGAGCCTTGAAGAGAGATTTTCAAGTATTGAAGAGCAAGGAGCAAATAAACTTTAAGTAGATTGGAGCAACATTATAGTGCTTTTTCATGTCTTCGAGCTCACTTTCAATTCAAGATCTAGCATTTTCAAGGATTGATGATTTTTTCCTATGGAGAATCATGATGGATTCTAGGTTGCGAGATGCAAATATCCATCAAACAAAGCCTAATGACTTGTTTCCTAAGTGATTCCATCCTTCGTTATCATTCTATTTTCTACCTAAAGGAAGGTAGATGCATTTTTCTGGCTTAATAGGGTGATTAAATATCTCCCAAAGTGAGTCATCATCTTTCATTCATGCATCCTTTTTTGGAAAATGGGTATGTACAGGTTCATCATGGAAAAAATAGGCCCTTAAGTGGCAAAAAATTCAAAAAAATTAGAGTTACGCAACTTGACATAAAAATTTGAATAAGTTATTTATATTATTTCAAAAAATGTAAGAATAGAATCTATAGCAAATTGAATATAATTTCTAAAATACTAGGTTTTTTTAAAAAAAATCCATTTAGTGA
>VDFB02125620.1:0-15444 GCA_007258455.2 Sequoia sempervirens | reverse complement strand
ACTCATTTGTGCCATGGCACTGAAAACCCTAAATTCAGAGTCAACCTTTCCACCTTTCTTAGTGATTCTATTTTTAATATGATTGAAAGACTTAAAATTGGGTTGGGTCCATTGAAACATCATGGCCTCATACATTAATTTGTAAATATCATTTCTTGAAGAAAAAAAGAAAAAAAGAAAAATGGAAAAAATTTCTTCATAAATTTGAGAACCTTGTGCCCACAAGACATTTAGAGGAAGGTGATCCATCCAATCTGTGGCTCAAAATTTGAAAGACCCTTCTCCTGAACCGCAAAATGCCGAAAGAGCTCCTGACAATGAGGCACTGAAAAATCCAATAAACCCTTCAGACCCCCAAGAAAGACCAAGTCCACAAAATGTATTAGAAGCTCCGAAAAAAAGAGAGGATATGGACCTAGAAAAGTCAGAAGATGAGAATGCTCATCCCCATAAAAAGGGAAGGGGACCTAAAATAGAAGTACACAAGCCTTCCCCTTTGAGAAGAAGCAAATGATTGTCTTTTGAGATTAGTTGTGTTGCAACTTCTGATCAACCGCATATCCCTAAAAAGAAATGATATAATAGGTAGCACCAAGAAACTATAGCACTTGATCATGTGAAAAAGAAGCCCAACCATGTGTAGAAACAACCCAGCTAGGTGAATCTGGAAAGGAAAATGTCTCACTTGTGACAAGACAAGATGAAATGGGAGAAAAATTGCCAAATTATGTACTTATTGAGGATGAGCCTCTTGAATCATTTTATCCTTTTCACTAGCCAATGGAAACACGAGAAGGTGATATGACCCACCTAAGTGAAAAATTATCTTTCCCAATTGCTAGTGATGTAGTACCAGACCCACTAGAGGTACATGATAAAGAAAATGTGATTGATGATAATGCATAAGCTTTTGTTTCTCCTCTTTTCTCTAATGTACAAATTGAAAGTTTTAATAACATAAAAAATAGAACTAGATGAGTTGAAAAAAAAAATTGTTTAGTTAAGGTTTAGCCTACAGAAAATGAAGAACAAGTAAATCAGCAACAACAGGAAATAGAGATACAAACTAAACTTTTGAAGAAAAGAGATCAATAAATAACATCTTTGAAGGCTCAATTGGGGCAAAAAGATAAAATTATTGGAGAGTTGCAATTTCAGGTGCAACAAAGTAATGAGGAAGGTAAACAGTATTTGGAATATTTGTTTGAAAAAGGTAAAAAGGTTTAACTGATAATCTAGTGTAAACTCTCCAAGCATTTGCAAAAAAAATAGAAAGATGAACTCAATGCAACTTTAAGCAAAACTGTTGAACTAGAACAAGATTTTTAAGAAATCAAGATGAAGCCAAAAATAGAATCAAAGGAAGTACACACTGAGCCAACCAAAATTGAGTGGTTTCAAATCCACATTCCCCCAATGTTGACAAAATGGATGGAAAGATGCTATTTCCTAAGACAAACAGGGGCAGAAAATGCTAGACTTAAGAAGGAAATAGTATTATTAAAATAATCTTATAATAGGATTTATCAGGCTAAGACTGATGCCTGTTAGATTGGGGAGTTGTTGTTAGCCTGTAGGAAACCATCTCAGTTATATTCTATGTTTTTGAATGAACAATTGTTAAGATGGAAGGTGTTGAGAATTTCTTACAATCTACCTCATGATCTAGATGATGAACAGTTTTTAGAGGCATTCAAAGAGGCAACCCCTGCTCAACAAAACTTGCTTTATGAATTCTTTGTACATAATCTATTTTTAGAAAAACACATTGATTTATTTATTTATTAATATTTTTGTTGGAGAAGTACAACTTAGAGCATTCATGTCCATTGTGCAGAATTAGATTCAGTGGTAGGAGAGAACTAAAGAATATTTGTAGGTAGAAAGAACAGTGGGACTTCAAATGGGATACCCCAATAGAAAACCCTTTGCCTTTAAAGCTCAATTATGAGGCATTTAGAGCTATGATAAGCAAATATAATGATAATCTTCGGATTTGTTTTGAGAATTTTAAAGTTCAGGGTCCACAGATAATAGAGAGGGCATGGAGTGCCTGTGAGGAACGATACACTCCTCTACCGATGCATCTCAAAAGGAGGGAGGTCATCTCCCCCAATAATCTGAAATGGTCCTATAGAAGAGCCAAGGCACTAGCAGAGATATTACAACAACTTAAAACTAAGTGGATAGCCTAGATGAGTTATAGACCTCCATTACTTCTTCAGCCACCTGTACAGTACTTGTCACTACATAGCAGAATCCTAGGGATTTACATGCATGGAGAGTAAGGGTTAAATACAACAAAGTTTTTCTTAAAAATCCTGGTGATTGGGATAAAGAAGTAGAGGATCCATATAATCTCAGTTCCAAATATGATGAACTAAATAGGAACAAGGATGTAGAAAGGTAGAGGAAACATTAGAGAGTAGGAGGACCTGCTCAAGTTTAGGAAGGGGAGAGTGATGAGGTATAAATAACCTCATAATTATAATAATCTAAATACCCTTCATTGTTCTTACCAATCACTTTAGCCCTACCAATTGTTTATTTTTAGGATCAATAATTGTCTACTTTTTATGAAATGATGTATAAATATTTATTTCTTAAATCGATTGAAATTAGCTAACTAATGTTGATTTAATGGTATAAATTTTAAGTCATTGTATAGGACTTTTGCATGATCGAAGAATGAAGTGGACTTAAAGTAGTTGGAGTTAAAGCGTCAAAAGTTTAGGTGCCATAAATTCAGGTGTGCAAAGTGCAACAATCTCCTTTAAAGCTTTCTATTAAACTTTATGTTTAAGACTTTACGACTCCACTTCGAGCCTTTATTATGTTTTTATGTCATGATCATCTGTTAAGTTAGTCAGTTGTAATATTTTTAAAAGACTTTTTCAATGGTGATCTACCACCATTTGAAATTTAGGATTTTTTAAGTAGTATAAATATGTGTAACTACCAAGACAAGAGGTTACCATTATGCTATTATGATATGCTTGGAATATTATTCAGCTATGTCTTTGTATTACACTTTGATGATATGAATAAATAAATATTGTCAATTCCACTTAGAGTCAACAATTCTATGCAATGGAGTTATAATGAATGGATTTATTTTGAAGATGTGAAAGTACAAGTGATCCGAGTTAATCGTAGGCACACTCGAGAGCTGGCCACTCAAGGGATTTTGTAGAGTAGATAAGTATCTCTTGTTAATACTATTACTTTCATTTTGAACGTGTTGAATTTGGATGAATGTTATTTTGTGTCGAGCTCTGCTATGCACTCCTACAGGTCGTAGTTTTAAGTTTTCAATCTTTAAGTTATGCTCATTTGGAAATTATGGAGCACCTACTCCTATTGTTAGTTACAATTCGTTAAGTGTACTTTCTATCAGCAGTTAGTCGTTAGCGTTAGTTGCTTTCATTTAAATTTTATAGTTTAACTGCAAGTATTAATTCCTAGGTAATTCACATGCTTTCTATAATAATAATTTGAATGCTTTCTAGTTTAAACAATCTCATGCTTTCTAGTTTAGTGGCTTTCTACAACCATTTTAAAAATTCAGAAAATCTAAGAGAGATGGCCAAGAAATCCCCTATTGCATACAACCTTTGAACACTACTCGATTGACTTAATTGATATATTTATAACTAAAGTGTTAGGACCTTATGACAGTCTATCAACCCTTACCAGAATACACAACAATATATGCCTCATTATCAAGGACCCCTGTACCAACCCAACCAACCTAACCAAAACCCCTATTTACAAGGACCCCCAAATGTAAATAGATATAGACAACTAAATCTATCCAGACACCCGATATGCCCATATCCAATCAGTAATGATTTAAGAAGTGCAATCCTAATTTTTTTTGGAAATAATGCTATCACAGCTGAAGAACATATAAGGAATTTCAATGCATTTGTAGATGGATTTGGTATAGAATATGAAGACATTCCCACCAAGCTATTCATGATGTCTTTGGTTGAAGAGACCAGGGATTGGTTTAACAACTTGCCCGATGCTTCAATTACTTCCTCAACAAATTTCAAGAATAATTCAGAGAATAATATGGAAATCAATGTGCCCTAGATTTTGCCATACATGAATTCATGAGTATCTAGAAACATTAAAATGAGTCTATTTTTTATTTCAACCAAAGATTTTCCAAAGTATGCCACTGTTTATGGGTGTGTTTGCACCTTCTCAACATAGGTAGAACATAAATGCTCTACCTCTCTTGAAAGACAACTTCCTACAAATAAGTTGCAGAAAATTATCCCATGGTCTCTCAGGTGTTAGGTCATGACTTGCAAAAATAACTCAGTTCTTTAACGTGATTTGTTGGTAATCACAAAGCATGGACAATTTACTAATTTGGAAGCTAATTAGGTCCTTAAATGGAGTTTTTGAAATTTTGGAAGTGAGGTGCAATTGCTGCAAGTTCAAAACAATAGTCTAAAACTCCATGTTCAACATTAGATTTGGCTTTACAATGATGTTGGAAATTTGCCTTAATTCCTATGTCAAAGAAAGGTTAAAAGGGAAAAGGGATAGAAGAGTTCCTAGACCTGCAACTAATCATGAACAGTGATAATGGAGGATGCTACAGTGGACAACCTTCTTAAAACTAAGTTCCACTTAACCAAAATATCAAATAGTCTCATGAAACTAGTGCTATCTTCTAAGGTCTACAGATTTTCAGCTATCCATTCACCATAAAGCATGAATAATAGATGAATTTTAAGTGCAACAATAATTTAATGTTCAAACTAGCTTTACACTACTATTCATCATCAACAAACAACAAAAAGCATGAACATGGAAGGAATCAACACAATAACATTCATCATCATCAATGTGTTGGTATGTGGTGATTGATCATGCTATACTGTATGTATAACTGAAAATATGTTATACTTATGTGAATCCTTGCATGCAAGGATACTCAATAATGAGTCCTTGCAAATCAATTCACAACTCTCTATCCGAGAAGAGCAGGGATTGATATTGTGGCCCTCAGATTGACCTAGTTACCCCTGCAAATACAGTCTCGGAACGAGAGATTCAAAGAGGAGAAACAAGAATGTCAATCTCCATGAATCTTGTTCTTGCAATGCAACAATGAAAACTAATCTAAATGACTGTAAAATGCAATAGAAACAAAATTTAATTTATTGAAATGAAATTGATCTACATGCAATGCCATAAATGAATTACTTTGCAAATTAATCTACTATGAAGATTAAGCTAAAATGTAATATTAAACTTATGCTCTAAAACTAAGATGCTTATAAAATCAAACTAATGTGTAATCTCAAATAAAAATTCAAAGAGAAAATTTGTAGCATAAGTCGTGTAAAAGTCGTGATTTTTAAATGGGAATAAAGAGGGGCTCATTTTATAGGCAAAAGTGGAATTAGAAGGAAAATTCCGGAAGCAATGTGGGATAAATAGAAAAATAGAAACAAATCTTGATTGGAATTCCTTTTAGTTTTATTTCCCTTTTAAGCAGTTGTTTCCATTTTTTTTCATCACCGAGGATATTCTTGAGAGGATATTTCATTTATTTTTATTTTATTTCAAGATGATAGCATCTCTTTTAATAAAATAAAAATAAGATTATGTAATTTAGAAATGAAATATTAATAAAATAAAATAAAATTATTTAATTAAAAATAGATTTAATTAAATAGCATCATTTTATTTAAGTAATATTAACTTCAAATAAATAACATTATTTTATTTATTAAAAGGGAGTTATTTCTTTTGATTAAATAAAATTAATGAAGCATTCAAACCTTAGGGAAAATTGAAACATTTGAAATAGTTATGAATTGATTAAGAAATTTGATTTGAAAATGCAACAATCATTGATTCAGAACGTTGATGTTGACAAATTAAATAAATGGGGCCCAAAGTCTAGGTGACCATTTTAGGTTGCATACATTTACTCTTTGACTAATGTGAGGGTGACTAGGGATCATGCGATTCAAAGAATGAGATTACAATGGCGAGGTCGATTTGGGATCACAAAACAGCTTCCGGTCTTGAGGTGAATCGGGGATCACATGCGGACAAGCTATAAACAAAAGGCCTTTGAACATGAGTGGGTCCGGGATCACATCAAAGTGAGAGATAAGAATCTCAAGCAAAGGTTGCCCCAAGAGAAGCAATTGATAAATTGATAAAAGTTGAATCAAAGTTGAAGTTTGATAGGTATTGCCCCCCATTGATGAAATGTCGAGAAATGAGGTGGGAGAAATAATAAATTAAAGGAATTTGATCAAATCACACAAAGACCAGGGTTTCTTGATGTAAGATGAAAAATACTAAGAATCCGCGAACCAGGTAGATCAGCAAGAAAATTATGCCTAAGGTTGAATTGAAGAAAAGAAATTTAGGGTGAAAATGAATGGAAGATAGAAGTTTGGAAGAAATGGGAAAGAAATGGAGAGAGAAGGAGAGAATGCGCCTCGATGAGGATGCATCAAAATCAATCAGCATTTAAGATAGAATTTCGATTGAGATCCGCGAAAGAAGATAAAGGAAATGAAGAACATGATCACAATTGATGAAAAATCCACAAGAAAGATGAAGGAAACCCTCTCAAACCCATAATACAGCCTAAAATTGCAAATTAACATGAAGTCTAAATAATGCAATCTACATGAAAATGCAAAGGTGTACTTGCAATAGGGTAACATAGGTTTTTGTGTGTTCATCATTCATTAGAGAATGTAAGAGAACTTATTTTCATCATTGGGCCATTATTACCAGACATCGAACAATCACACAATCATCCACTTTAAGTGCAGCTATGGCTATGAAGATATGAATGTGATTTATATACTTGACTTGGAGATGTGGAAAGATTCTAACATGAGCATCAAAAGACGCAGGTCAAGATGACTACAATGTTAAGCTTACACCCAATTTAATGTATGAGCCACTTGTCAAGACATAAAAGCACAGGGTTACCATGAAGATGAGTTTATTGCAAAAACATTCAAGGATGATGCCATAAAATCTCTTAAGTGTGTCAAGGGAGACAACAAGAATCGAAGAGGTTCAAACAACACCCACAATGAGAAACAAATAAAAACATGCCCATCACCCCAAGTCCCTCTAGCTATGCATCCGCAGGAGAGACTTATTAGACAAGGACACTCAGCGAAAATCAATATGATTGAGAACCACAATAAGCGCTTGTTTCGGGTTTTGCCGCCAAGAATTTTTTTTTGGACTTTATATATATATATATATATTTTTATTATTTTGCTACAAGGCGCTGTTTCAGTTTTCACCGAGCACTTTTCTTTTTCTTTTTTTTTGTATTTTTTGACAATATATCAAATTTTTTTTGTAATTTTTTCAGTATCATATATCAATTTTTTTTTTGGAACTTTTTTCAGGGTCATAATTATATATAAAGGATGCCCCCAGACAGAACGGGCATCAAGGATAGAACTTCTTCAGGTGCAAAACATTGATAGGCTCAGGGAGCTGCTCCCCCTCTTCAGTAGATAGTAGATAGGCACCTGTGCCAAAAGCTGTTGTGATGATGTAGGGTCCAAACCAATTAGGTTCGAATTTTCCCTTCTGTTCTCGGTTCTGTTGGTTCTTAGGATTCTCTCGCAGGACAAGATCTCCTACTTGGAATTCTCTAGGGCGAACCTTTTTGTTGAAGGCTTTGGACATCCGCTTTTGATAGACCCTCATATGGTCAAATGATGCTTTACGCTTCTCATCAAGAAGTTCCAATTCTTACAATCTCATGGTGCGATAGTCTTCATCTGTAACTAGACCTTTGAGAGAGACCCAGTGATGGAATCTCAACTCTAAAGGTAACAACGCTGTGCGCCCGTTATGTGAGGGGGCAAAGGAGTATGATTGGAGTATGAATGCACAGTTCTATAGGCCACGGGCGGTTATCTATAGGTGCCAGTCTCTACCATTCTTATGAACTGTTCTGTGCAAAATCTTGAGAATGGTTTTGTTTGAAGCCTCTGCCTGACCATTTCCTTGTGGGAAGTAAATGGAGGACCAATGTTGCTTTATCTTGAATCTTTGGCATAGTTCTTTAAGGTCCTTATTTTTGAACTGACCTCCATTGTCAGTGATGATCTCAGATGGCACTCCATATCGACAGATGATATGGTTTAAAATAAATAAAGACACTGTCTTGCCTGAGGCAATAGAAAGTGGAACAACCTCTACCCATTTTGTAAAGTAGTCAGTAGTAGTGATAATGAACTTATGCCCACCTGATGAGTTAGGATGAATCTGCCCAACAAGATCAAAGGCCCATCGCTGAAATGGCCAGTGAGATATAGAAGGAATTAGCTCCCTACCTGGAGCATGTATGGTGTCCATGTTTGACATTTTTCACAAGACTTAGCAAATGCTACGCATCTACTCTGCATCGAGGCCAATGGTACCACGCCTAAGCAACCTTCTAGCCATGGAAGAGACCATTAGAATGTCACTCACACATATGCCTAGTGGATGTCAGCTAGCTTGGTGATTCCTCCTTTTCTAAGCACCTAAGAAGTGTTCCATCCTAGACCCCCTCCTATACACAAATCCACTTTGGAGATGAGGGAATGGCTGAGAAGTTTGCCAGGATAAGGTTTCTTCTTCCGGATCGGTTAAATGTATACATGGATGGTAGTGCCATCCACTGAAGATATGAGTAAATAGCACCATAGCCCGGGAGGGATTCATGATTGACAAGGTACCAAATGACATAGCTTTGAATTGTGAGTCAAATATGGAATATCGTAGCTCTTCACGAGAATTCATATCACGGACTCATGTTCCTCTAAGCTGAAGAAGTGAAGCAAGGGTGGCCATAGCATGTTTGCTGTTCTCGACCCTAGAGGTTCTTCGAAGGTGACAAAGAGTAAAATCACCCAGTCTTAATGAATTAACCATTTTTTGTAAGGTACCAACTTGTCATCTTTGTTTGGTATTGTTGTTAACTTGGTTGATGATCGGTGAGAATCTATAGATATGTATACGTGATATTCCATCTATGGGCCATTTTAGTCCATTTATCCAAAGCCTCATACTGACTATGTTGTTTTGTGCGTGGAAGAAGGACGGGATCATTTTGCATGCAGGAACCATCAAAGAATAGTTTCCAGGATCTTTCAGTCATGTACATAAGATGCTCATCTAGAAAGTTGACTTGAATGGGCATATTATCTTGAATAGGGAAATTAGCCAGTTGATCTGCAATAGCTTGGCCTTTGATTGCTTTGCATTCAATATACTCTATGTCAAATTCAGAAAGAATCATCATCCATTTAGCAAGTCTACCCGTGAGAGCAGCTTTACCGAGCAAGTATTTGAGAGGATCAATTTTTGCTATGAGGTGTATGGTGTGTGCGAGCATATAGTGTCACAATTTTTGAGAAGCAAACACTACTGTGAGGCAAGCTTTTTCAATACTAGTATAATTAACCTCATAAGAAACAAGAGTGCGACTAATATAATATATGGCCCTTTCTTTCCCTTGTTCATCTAATTGAGCCAACAATGCCCCCAGTGAAGATTCAGTAGCTGAGACATATAAAATGAGAGGTTTTCCTGGAATGGGAGCCATTAAAATGGGAGGATTTGCCAAGTATTCTTTAATTTGATCCATGCTCTTTTGGCAATCCTCATTCCAGACACATTGAACACCTTTATGCAATTTTTTGTTGAAAGGTTGTGCTCTATCTGCCAATTGTGAAATAAACCTCCTTATGGATTGAAGGTGCCCTTGAAGACTCCTCATTTGGCTGAAATTTTTGGGAGGTGGCATGTTTATAATGGCTTGAACCTTTTCAGGGTCCACTTCTATTCCTTTAGCTAAAATGATGAATCCCAATAATTTGCCAGAAGTAACACCAAATGCACACTTTTTTGGGTTTAATCTTAGTTGAAATTGTTCCATTCAATCTAGAATCACTTCTAAATCAGCCAAATGTGTTCCTCTTCTCTTAGACTTAGCCAGGGTGTCATCCACATAATCTTCCATATTCTTATGCATCATGTCATGGAAGATAGTTGTCATAGCTCTTTGGTAAGTAGCTCCTGCATTTTTCAATCCAAAGGGCATGACATTCCAACAATAAGTACCCTAGGCACATGTGAATGCAGTCTTTTCTTGATCCTCAGGAGCTATCTTGATCTGATTATACCTAGAAAACCATCCATAAAAGAAATAGATCTCATATCCATTTGTCATGTCCACTATCATGTCTATGTTAGGAAGTGGAAAATCATCCTTTGGGCATGCTCTGTTAAGATCTCTAAAGTCTGTGCAGATTCGAATGGTTTTATCATGTTTAGAAATAGGTACAATCTTGGAAATCCAGTCAGCATAGTCTATGGCTCTAATAAATCCTACACCAAGGAGCTTTTCTAATTCAACTTTCACTAAAAGAGCTATATGAGGGTGCATTTTTCTCAACTTCTGTTTGACTGGTTTCACACCTGGAGCTACAGACAAATGATGCATAATGAGATTAGTGTCCAACCCTGGCATGTCTGAGTATGTCCATGCAAAGTTAATTTCCTTCTTTTGGAGGAACTCAGTATAGGCTTTCTTTTCTTCAGGTGATAAAGATTTAGCCAAGTGTACAATTTTTGGAACTTCCTCTATGCCCAAATTAACAGCTTCTGTAGGTTCAACTAATACTGATGATATATCCTAGAAATAACTTGGGAAACTATCAAGTACCTCATCCGTAGGTGCCTCTGGGAGGTTTTCACCTTTGGATACGTCTTTTATTTTTACTTTTTTTGGTTCTGAAACCGCCACATAGTGGTTTTCGCCATCAGAACTCGTATTCTTTTTTTCTTTTCTTTTTATCTTGTGACTAAGGTACTTGATGTCAGGTTCTGTCATACTGGTAGCCGGTTCACTGGTGGAAGAGACTACAGGTTCAATGGAATTTAGATAGCAGGTGATCTCATAGTCATTATGCAATGTCAAGAGTTGAGGCTCTTGGTACCGTTGAGACCAATCAATAAGGTTGGGGTGAACAAGGGGTAGGTTGATGACCGGTTCAAGGTTAAGGATATAGATGGTGTCATCTCTGGTGACTGTAGAATTGGAATCTGTCAAGTTTCCCTCTAAAGTGTCTAAATCAGAATTAATCCTAGCAAGCGAAGAATCATCTACTAATGTGACATGTGGGTTCCAATCTTCTAATCTAACACATGACTCGTCAGTTACATCAGGTTGAGAACTATAAGCGTGGACAACATCCATATCCAAGTCAACTGTTGCATCTGAGAGTGAATCCCATTCAAACTCATGAGAGTCTATTTCTCAATTATTGTTGAGCCTCGCGATGGGTAGAAGCTTCAAGATTTGGAAGAGGCTCCTCTCCTCTAGCAATTTGCTCAATCACAAAATTATCTGAATTATCACCATCCGTTGCAGCTAGGATGGAGACACTATCCATAGTCAATCTTGCATTCATATAGTCACTATCTATTGCAAATGAGATAGGAGGACTATCAATTATTAAATCTCTTGAATCTTCCCAAAGGAGATTTGTTGAAGGTACCCAATCATCTGTTATGTCTTGTTGATTGGTCAAATTTGGTACATATTCTATGTCATCTTTACTATCCCTCCTATCAGAAATGGGGACAGTGCATTTATTGTTGTTCATAAAGCCTAGGCCAACCGGTTTCTTAGACTTACATGCAAAAAGATCATGATTGAGTGGTTCGGGTTTCTAGCATCTAACCTGTGACTAAGAGGGCCATATCCTGGATAACCCATCTTCTTGACAAAAGTATATCCTCTCCCATAGGACTTAGGAGAGGGGGAGAAATTTTCATTGTGCTGGTATTTCTCCTCTTTGTATAGCCAATCTCGAACAACTACTTCCTCTTTTTCATCTTGTATTGGTACTCAGGATTCAACAAACTTATCAAATAGTGTCATTGCTGAAGATGATGGTTTCATCTCCTGTGAAGGCTTTCCATATGTCCTAGGGGAAACATGCATCTTTGCAAAAGAGTCAAGTTGATACCCCTCCATGCCAAGGTCTACTGACTTAAATTTGTTTTGACAGTCTGCTAAAGTTGTTTCATAATCCTCTGCTGCTCGGTTAAGAGGGACATGAACATTAGCTGAGATTGAGTTAATTGATAAGGTGTTATCCCCTGGTATGCAAATTTATGTTCCATTGTAGGGGAACTTAACACACCGGGTGGTGGTGCAGACGACCCGCCTCGCGATATCATGAATCCATGGTCTACCCAAGAAAATGTTGTATGCAAGGGGTCCGGTGATCAACAATTTGAAACAAGCAAGATATCTTTTTCAACTCGGGCCAATCCTCGACAGAAGGGACAACTTCAACCCTTAGAACTTCGCTCTTCTCATCATAGGCCTTTATGGTGATCTTCTCTTTCTAGTGTCGCATCACTTCGCTTCCTCGAATAGCCTGCCAAATTTTTTAACAAATTCAGCATGATATTTAACCCAAAGACTTCATCAATCAACAACACTACCGACGGTTTTATGAATCATGACTTCAATGTGAAGGGCAAGATTGTGTGGATGGCTTAGGGATTTGTCATCATCTTCAGAGAAAGAGAGGTAATGTGGGCTAGTAATGTGATTCACCATGCCTTGGAATTGGTCTATATCAATGTTGTTGGGGACATTGGCTGTGCGCAAAGCGTCCTCAAGGATCTGCTTATGTATAGGGGACAACTCTAGAAGCTTCCTAAGATTGAGATCTCAGGTTAGAGCTTTTCAGAATCCATCTACAAGATTGTAGTTTGTTTGAAAGCAGACTTATGCTAAAGGACATTCTTGGATGCCACTTGCTTGGATTTGTTGGATGGACTTGAACTAGGCCCTCTAAGAATAATAGGGGCTTGACTCCTGGTAACAACATTAAGGGCTTGGGAAGATAACCTAGAATGAGGACCTCTCAGCACCACAACATGTTGGTTGTCAAAAATAGGGGGAGAGTCATAACCATGCGGGTCCTTACTCCTTATCATATTAACACTTGGCTCCACAACTTCAAGCATGTTTATCACATTTTCTACCGCTATATAGGTGTAGTTGATTGCAGCTTTGCCATTCTGTGATTTAGAGGTTTCCCCCTTGTCGTAATTAGGCAAAGGTTCCTTAAAAGCCTTATGATCAGCATTGGTATTTAGGCCATCAACTTGAAGCTTTCCACTTTCTATAAAATCTTGACTTTCTATAAAATCTTGGACGATATGTTTTAATCTCCAATAGTTTTCAACAGTATGGCCAGGGCCATTCTGAAATTTACAGAATGCCTTGTCATCCCACCAATGTGGCTTAGATCCTGTCGTGAAATTTTGCGTGATCCCCAGGATGTGCCAAGCTGTTAGCGCATTGAGAGTTTTGAGAATATCCTCATATGAGTCACCAATTTGGTAACTGTCACTCGGGTTTTGGCCTCCCGATATCTTGGTTTACTTTCTTGTTGTGGAGGTGCATTAAGCTTCATTGCTTGCACAACCTTAGTCAAATTAAGAACACTTTGATCTCTTGATTGGGAAGAATCCACAACTCCATCATTGACAACTTGTTTGTTTTTGTTCCAATTGTTGTTCTTCCCTTTATCCTTATTGCTGTGTTGACCATTATTGGTATTATTGTTATGTCTGGTCAAAATGCCTTGTTCTTTTAGAACATCCTCAATGCGGCATGCAGTTTCAATCATGGTATCAAAGGAAGTGAAGACTATCTTTTTGATCTCATATCTCATTTCAAGCACCAAATTACTAACAAGTATGTCAATCTTTTCATCCTCATGGATCATCCTAGATACCGAGAGCATTGTCTCCTCCACCTTGCAAGAAGGTAACAAAGGGTTCTCCGGATTTTGTTTCAAGTTGCATAGGTCCAACATAAGAATGTGATCTTGACAGATTATATGCGAAGTGTTGAACGCATCTATGAACAAGTTCTCTAAAAGTCTTGACAAGAGGAGTGATATTGGTAAACCATTCCATTGCTTGTCCTTTAAGACTCCTAGGGAATAACCTCATCAAATAGGAGTCATCTTGATGGAATTCAAAGCTCATAGTATAGAACTGACGCACATGGTCGTGTGGATCACCACCGCCATCATATTTATCATATTGTGGGAATCCCACCCTCTTTGGAAAATCTTTCATACTCACACTCTTGTCGAATGGATTAGGACAAATTGAGTCTAGTGAGAATGAGCTCTTAGTTTGCATCATTTTATCCATCATTTGCTTCATTTTACGGATTTCTTCCTCTGAGATGGATTTTCTTTGTATTTTGTTGTCCACATCAAAATTGAGGCAAGGACTCGCACCCTTGTTGATTAGGATTTCTTCCAAGAACTTATTCGCTTTGCTCCAAATACCTTCCACATACCGCTGGAAGATAGGCTCTCGTTGTATCAAGATGAAGTCTTGAGCATCAAAAGCTCATAATGTGAGCTACCACCTCCATGTTGGGAACCAGGATGTACATGTTGGGAGTGTGGTCTTACTGAGTGCAGCTTCTGTCTCCCAGTGAGCATACCGGTCTCCTTCTTCCTCCAGGGATTAGAGATCTAGAAGGGGTCCTCATTTCTCTACTCTTTGGTGTTCCTCGAAGGGTGGAGGGAGAGAATTGTCCAATCAAGAAGCACCCCTTGTATTGTATTGTTTGTTTAATTGGTGGGCTAACTGCCTATCTTGCTCCTCTTGAGCGAGTTTCCTTTGTACTTCCAATAAAGCTTGGCTCTCTTCCTCAAGTTGTCTAAACTTTTCTTGCTTTGCAGCTTATTCATCTAGAAAGGCTTTCTTTTCACGTTCAATTCTTTTGAGCCTATCACTTGTGAACCTTGAGGTATGTTGAAGTGGTGAGTTTGGTCTAGACTGTTTGAACAAGTCTTTGGTATACGTTGTATTGACATGAGCATCACGAGGTTCATTGTCTTGGTCTTCATGTTGTGACCATTGTTCTTGGTGAGCTCGTCTCTTATACCTTTCATCCCGTTGATGGGCATCCAAATATCTTGCATTAATGAGGGGTGAACCAGGTTGATCATCATGAGAAGAATTTTCAAATATCATGTTGTTTCTGTGTTGTTCATAGATATCATAAAGATTTTGATCCATGGCTTCCCTCTCCCGCCGAGTGACAGTATAACTCATATCCATACCTGAGTGGGAAGGTGCTGAGGGGGTACTCAAGTCACTAAAATGGCTCTTTGGGTCAAAATAGGTTTCGTGACCGAATTTAGGTGGATCGGGTCAAATATTGGTTCCTTTTCCCTTTCTTCGACGAAGTCCGAATCAGAAGTTGGTTAAAGACTATCCGAGGTCGCCCTTTGGCTCACTTGATATCTTGTTGTGATCATTATGAAAGGGAGAGTTCCGTAAATAGGCAATTCTAAGAAACGCCAATACTGCACT
>VDFB02125618.1:0-34343 GCA_007258455.2 Sequoia sempervirens | reverse complement strand
TCTGTCTCAACCAACCTAAGGAAATCATGAGTAAGGGATGTTTTGGTCCTGTATTCGAGCTGAGTGAACTGCATTCTGAAAAATTTGCCTGATGACTGTGAACTAGACTATGTTCTGACAAAATTTCTGAAAGCTAAAAATAGACTGCGAGAGTTAAAAATAGCCTTTTCAAAGAATTATTTTCAGCGAAAAATCCGAGATATGGGTTTTGTCCAGAAAAGGATTCTAAGACAACCCAGAACGTCAGATTTGCGAAAATTCAACTTCTACTTGATTGTACAAAGATTTTCCACTTGAGAAAATTAGCAATTCGAGAACAAATGTTCTGAAGCTA
This sequence comes from Sequoia sempervirens, assembly GCA_007258455.2. Classification (NCBI taxonomy): domain Eukaryota; kingdom Viridiplantae; phylum Streptophyta; class Pinopsida; order Cupressales; family Cupressaceae; genus Sequoia; species Sequoia sempervirens. Next base: position 34,009 of record VDFB02125618.1, on the reverse strand, counting down.
AAAATTCATGAAAAATCAAACGCACAAATTTAACTCGAGAAAACTATATAAGAATGATCCAGATACTGAGACTTGCCAAATTCGCCAATTTCAGGAACATGCAATTTGTATTTTGTGAGAAATCTGAGATCAAAGGATGAAAAAGACGTTTTTATTATGCCTTCTTCTGTGAAAATCGCTCAAGATTTCTTTGAAAAACTGATAATTGTGAACTTGAATCTGCAAAAAGATATGTTAGGAAAAATCGCCTCTGTGAATTGATGTAGATTTTGCCTTTGAACTGGAAGAATTCGCCTTGGAATTGAAAACCACGAATTTCTCCTCTTGAAATTTGCGCCTTTTGAATGAATGAATTTCGAATTTCCTCTGAAGAAAATACGAATTTGTATTGAATTTGAGGTTTCGCCTTTTGATTGTTAAATACGCCTTTGAATCTCTGAAGAACTGCAAATTGCTTATGAGAATTGAGATACGCCTTTGAAAATCAAGGAATTGCGAATTGCTTTGAATTAATTTGCTTTAAAGATATGCGCCCTTCTCTTCTTGAAGAAATACGAATTTATCTTGAATTTGCTTTGAATTTAATAAACTTCGATTTCTCTTTGAAGATATGAACTTGTAATTGAAAATCACGAATTTCACTCAAGGATGAATTTGCCCTTAATGAAAATCGAATTTCTCTTGAAAGCTTTGTGAACAACAATGAAGATGGCGCCATGTATAAATAAGAAGAAATTCGCACTGAATTGTGACTGCAAGAATTCATAAACCCTAACAAGAATAGAAATCCTCTGATTGGTTGCCTTTCAGTTGCACTGCGACTGACTGGAAGTTCACATTTGAAAATAATAATAAAATATTTATTATCATGCAATGGCGCTAAAAATAGAAAATCGCCATTTCTGAACAAGCATATTTTGAACTTCAATTGACAAACTGGTTGAAGCTATGAGATTCATCGCTTGACTTTACTGATTCCGAAAAGTCATCTCTTAAGCACATAGGCGTCCATTTGCTCAAGATACTTCATTTTTTACTAACTCCCTATTTAATAGCTGACAGCACTGTCACGACTGGCCAACTTCAACACTGATTTCCGGATGACCGGGTGATGCTGAGACTGTTCTGAAGAATTCATCGGAAAGCCTACTGAACAAGGAAGAAATGTCTGCTGGGAGACACAACTGCAAAATCCATCGTTTAACCCCTTGAAAAATTAGGCGCACCTGATTAAATTGCTTTTACGGGTTCCAGACTTGGCCATTTCTCAAATTGCCATCTGATGCTTCAAACGACTGCCGACGATGAACGGTGAACCCTGCTGACAAGCAACGAAGCCCACTGCGTGTCTGGAGACATTCTGCATCCAATGACTGTACATATGACACCTGAAAACTGAATTAAGGGCTTCAAAAGTAAAAGCGCCCTTGGCTCTATGTTGCACTGGTGTCATTTTGACGAAAGTTGAACTTCATCCAAGTACCCTATTTTGACGCCCGTAACTCGGAGCCGATGACCCGATTCGCACTATCCGCTTTACTTCCGGATGTTCGAAGGGCCTCGCGAAGTCCCCTCGAGGTAATGAAAAGAAAAACCGCTTCTAAGACCTCAAAAACTCCGCTATGTGATTTATTTATGTTTACCGCCAATACGCCTATTTTCTGACATCCCCACTTTGTAGTATGACACCAAAGATCTCGCACGCACGAGCGACTGCCAAATGCTGAACGCTGACGGCTATGCTCGTTGGAAAGATAAATTGATTACGCTCAATAGTCGTGAAGACTTCGAACGCGAACGGGCTCATCTGACAGGCCTAAAGGCTAGGCGCCCTTGAACTGTGGAAATACACTGAAAATCATTTGATGGTCCGCCCGTAAAAATTACGTGCTTGGTAGAATCTCCGCCACGACCACCAGGAACGTCAAATCGACAAGCTGAATGATGCGTTGCGGAGCCAGGCTAGAATACTACTGATGTTATGAAGATTCTGTCTGCAAATAATGCCATTTGGAGGGTCCTTTAAGCCAGCGCCCCTGGCCTGTACTTGCACTGGGCATAAACGAAGAAGCTCAGAAACGTGAAAACTCCATTTTAAGTTGATTCCTTTGATGATCGCCACCAACTCGAGTCGATGATCAGGTTGATATTCCGCCTGAGCGCATTAGTTGTGAACAAATTGACTGCATCCGGCATCGAAAACTGTCGAGTTTTACCCCTGCTTCAAGATGGGCGCCCTCAAGCTAGAGGCGCGCTTTTGCCTGGAAAAGACATTTCTCATCTCCTAAAATTTAGGGATTTTAACTTCTGTCGCGATTTTCCGGAGTTGTGGTTCTCGGAATGCCTCGCTGGATAGCTCAACGGATAGCCAGACTAATTCTGAAGAGATTGACTGGATGCTTGGGCATTTTAGACAAGATCTTGACCTCCAACAAGTTGGGCGCCCCTGGGCTATACTTGCGCTTTTGGGCTTTTCCTCTGAGAAATCTCCATGATTTGATCTTTAAAAACTCTGCTTCGATCATTGAAACCTTCATGTGCAACATGAAATGCTGTCGTGAGACGCTCCTCCATCGTGAAACGCTCCATTCTGAGTCTCTACTTCAGGTTCTGTTCAATATAACTGACTTTGACTGACAAACTATTGACAAAAACTCCATGCTTGATATTGCCCAAAACTGTGCTTTACATCATTTTAGCAAGGTTTAGACTTTTTAATGCAAAATGCCTTGATGAAGCAAAAAATTTGGTTTGGGTACAATAGGTGTGCAAAAGGTTCACGAACATTTCACACGTCTTGAGTTTACTCAAGCGGAAAGACACTTCAAGAAAACAAGTGATCTCTTCACTATGCACACAGTACGTGAGCTTAACCATGAGATGCACATGCGTATTTCACAGACAGCCAGAGAGGCAATGGCGGATTGGGCAGATTGGTTCATCCAATTTCCTACGTTCTCCTACATACGCGTGTATGGCTACATTGGCCACCCCGCCATGCTACCAAGATACCCTTCAGATAGGGTAGTCTTCATGGAATTCATGAGACAGTTGTCCGAGGTTCATGTCTACTTGCGCTTGAAGAGGAAGACAGCTGTTAACTTTCCCGTTGGAATGGGACTATATAGATGTGGATTCGCGACAGATGCTAAGATGATGAGTCAGGAAACGGTGAGGTTTAATCTCAAGTATCTCATTGAGAGAAGATCCTATGATCCCAGAGGACTCTATGCAGCACATCTCGAGCAACACTCGTCACATAAGTCTTCTATGGAAGATTATTGGGTAAATTGTAAAGACGAGTATGAAGTGAGAAGAAGGAACTATAGCAGATTCCGACTCCCACAAATTGCTGATTTTATGTCAGCAGACATTGAGGGCTTGTCCGATGATGAAGGGGAAGTCATTCTCCCCTCATTCTTCGCAGATTCAGTTGACTCCCAACCGCTCCCGAGAGTGGATTGGTATGCCAAAGAAAACACGTCTATAGAAGAAAGAACGAGTAGAGTGGTTAGAAATAGCCAACTCTATCTCGACAGCAAGAAATCAAGGAAGGTGATACCTGACAGAACAGAGCCGCCACAGGTTTAGTCTACACCACCTTCCACTTCAAAAAGGAAACCTAGGCAGAAACAATGGTGCAATCCTCCCCGAGGGATGAGGATGTCAAAGCCTACAAAGCCTAGAACACAGAGGACACCTGTGGAGAAAGCCACGCATAGTCCTGAAATAATCACGTGTATTGCTGCCCCAGAACAAAGAGTAGAGACTGCTACTGTTGATGTGTTTTTCGTGACCGCACCAACGCAGAATAAAGTCGCCAATGGCTACCCTATTCTCTCTTGATCAAAGTATTCCGCATGCTAAGATTGCAAGAAAGTTCATGCGTTCAACTCCAAGGTTCTTTCAATGCGAATAGGCTTAGTTGGCTGATGTGATTTGCTGGTATTTCAAGGGGACTTACAGAATTGTTCAGCAGCGGAGAAAGGAATTCAAATGCTCGGAGGATTTGTCTATGAAGCGTGGATTTCCTATTCTAATCAGAAAGTACTGAATTGAAATGGTTGTAGGGTTAAGAAGATTCTAATCTACTCTAAGACGTGGGATATGGAGCTCAACTTCAGCAAACTTCAACCAAACTTCGCTTTGCCTCGCATCGGACAGCTTCCACGGAGTCGGTGCAATCTTCAAGGGAGATGACTAAAGATGTTCAAACCACCACTTGACATAAAGATACCATCACAACGACGCATACCATTATTCAAACTGTGATTGAAGTTAAGTACATGATATTCCAGTTGACCACACAAGGCGCATTCACCATCAGCAAATACACTAGTGGTATGGATAGACGAAGTTGCTTAGATCAAACACCACATTCCATAGTTAACATCTACTTGCATGGAATGAAAACTATACTACTTTGAAGTATTTTACACTACCATTCGAATTGGAAGGACGAAGAAACCTTGCTAGCTACTCACAACAAAGACGAAATTCACCATCAATGAAAAACTCTTTTATTGAGAGAGTGTTCACAACAATTTCTTACAAAGTTTTCAAAGGGAAAACTTTCCCTCTTCTTCAAACTACACTACCAATCTATACTAAGTTACTCTAAGCTATCACCTAGTTGTCTCTCTACTCCGACTTCTACTCTAATTCTACTGTCTAAAAATGAATGTACAAATGAAGGGGGACTCCCCCTTTTATAGATGGCCAAGTCCAACGGACGACTTAGATTACAATCGGCTGGATGGCCCAGATCGTGCCACCTCAGCCCTAAACAAGATTCGCCCTAAAAACCGCCACTAAGAGGAGTGGGGTAATAAATGAGCCATAAATGTCCATCATCTTCTAGAAGATTCCAGCATTAAAACGCGTTCACACTGTTCTCGATCTTCACGTTCAGCCAATTCTGTTGATCGCTTGGAGGAGGGTAAAAGAGTCTCTAAGATTGCCTCCTCGGATAATAAAATTTGATAGAATCTGGAGTTGAACTGCTCTTGATCTTCTTCTTGACGTTGTTCTTCAACCTTGCTCGAACTTCCGCTCTTTGCTCTTTCTTTGTCACTTAGCCAACTTTTGAAACTTTTCTTCCTTCATGTGAAACTCATACTTTGTCTTCCTCCGAAGGTTGTAATATCATCTTGGATCACTTTAAGCTATCACCGCTTAGTCACGACGTATCTCCTGCAAAACAAGCAAGGAGAAGAGAATGAGAACACTTCATAATATAAATTTAACTTACCAGGATTTTCACACTTAGATTGCCAAGGGTTCATCGTTTTCACTAGCCAGCTTCGCGTTCAAATTCTTCATGCCTTAGCCAATTTTCCAACCCATCTTGCATTCTGCTCGGCATACTTCACTTTGATATTTCATTCAACTCTGGCTCGAGAAAAATGCTTCATCAGGAACTCGATCAAAAATCATCTAGGCGATCACTTTCAAATTCATCCACCAAGGCAAATTTTGCCTTGAAAACACGTTTTATTCCTTGCCTTAGAAAATTTTAAATTTTCCCTTAGGAAAATTCATCAACCTGGTGCCCATCAAAAATATTCACCTTGAAGGCCTCAACGAACTGTGGAAGACTTTAAAACCCTCTCCTTGTCGAAGATCTTAAATACCCAGAAGAAAATTTTCTTCAGAACGTGTAGAATTCATGGGTGTACAACGAACGGGTTCATTTAATTTTTTGAATTTTGAACCTTAGAAAAATATTCTCCCATCAAATTTATTTCCATTTTTCATCTCTGGGCACATTTTCTTGCTCAACTTTGAAAAGTTTCTTCAATCTCACGAAGTTAGTACATCCTGACATATCCACAGCCAATTTTACTCATTCCTGAGAGAATTTCATTACCCCCTCAAGTTAGGCGTAATTTTCCTCCAGAGAGGTGGAATTTGTTAACACTTAGAAAAATATTTAAATTCCATCAATATTAGGCATCAGGGGAGAATTTGCCTTAGAAAATTTTCGTTCCTCCATCTTTAGTCACTTTGGCTGTGAAGAAATTTTTTTTTATCAACACTTAGCACTACTCCTTTTAACACCTTGGGCGCATTTCAATGGGTGGGCTTTGAGTTTTCCATACTTAGATATTTTAAACTTACTCCTCCAGCCTAGGGCGCAAATAACCATGTGAGCTTTCAATTTTGTCAATACTTAGAAAAAAAAACTTACCCTCTCTTCTTCAAGGCGCTTTGGGAGGGGTCTCCTTCAAATTTCACAGAGTTAGAAACTTTTTCAAATTTTTATGCAAGGTGAGGCGCATTTGAGGCCCTCTGCTTTTAATTTTCCACACTTAGGCAGATTTCATGGAGCCTCTCATGAGTCAAGGCGCATTAAGAGGTGCCTCCTTCAAGTTTTGGTGCCTTAGAAATTTTTTTTTTCCCCCATGCTTCTAACTTAGGCGCATTTACTAGGGTCACCTTCCACTTTCCAAGACTTAGAAAATTTTACTTGCTTCCATCCTCTTCAAGGGCGCATTTTGGAGGGTGTGCTTTCACTTTTCATACTTAAACTTTTCAGCACTTGGCCTCCTTAGCTCCTGGGCGCATTTGGCAGGGGCAACTTTCAACTTTGACACTTAGAAACTTTTTCCATCTCCTCTCTTGAGCTGGGCGCATTTAGCACATTGAACTTTCAATTTGTGACCTTCAAACATTTTCTAACTCAAGCCTAGGCGCATATAGAAGGGGCTACTTCTAGTTCCCATCACTTAGCATTTCTCAAAGCTTTCACAGGCAAGTTCAGGCGCATATAGGAGGGTAGGCCTTCAATTTACTATACTTAGACAATTTCCTCCAGCTCCCCACAAGTCATGGCGCATTTTGAGGGGTCTTCTTCAAATTTCGAAGACTTAGAATATTTCAAATTGCATATCTTGAAGTTAAGGCGCAAATGAGGCCTTGAGCTTCTATTTTATCAAACCCAGAAGAATCTTTGACTTGGGGCGCATTTAAGAAGTCATGCTTTGAATTTGAAGACTTAGAATATTTTCCAACTTCCTCCCTCAAGGGCGCATTTTGACATGTCTACTTCCAATTTAAAATATTTTCAATTTTCTAACCTCTCTTCAGGCAAAGGCGCATTTGACCCATGGAGCATCCAACTTATGACACTTAGAACTTTTTCCATTCCTCATCCATGCAGGGCGCATTTGGGGTACCCTACTTCAAGTTTTTAGCTTAGGCAAATTTTTGAACTCTTCAGGCTTAGGCGCATTTGGCAGGTGGTGTTTCCAGTTTGAAAGACTTAGTAAAATTTTCTATTCACCCCTCAAGCTAGGGCGCATTTAGGACCTCCTACTTCCAATTTTTGAAACTTAGAAAATTCTCAACCTCCTTCAAGCTGGCAAGGGCGCATATGTGATAGGGAGCTTCAAATTTGCAAAACTTAGAATATTTTCATCAACTCCTCCCTCAAGGGTGCATTTTACCCTTTGAACTTTCATTTAAACTTGCCTTAGGAGTTTTCAAGCTACCTTTTTGCACTTGGGTGCATTTCCCATGGCCTACTTCCATTTTTTCACACTTAGAAAATTTCTTCATGGCCTCCAACAAGTCAAGGGCGCATTTTACCCATGGAGCCTCAAATTTTCATGACTTAGAAATTTTCAGGGTCAACTCTTCAAGCTTGAGGGCGCATTCAAGATGTTTAGAAAATTTTCATCATCCTTCAGCCTTTTAAAGGCATTTTTCACTGGCTGGAGTTGAAAATTTATCAACTTCAGTGAATTTTATGCTCTTTGCCTGATTTAGGGTGACTTGATCATACTAACCCTAATTTGCTATTTTTAGAAAAAATTTCAATTTTGCACTTCAAGCTAATTCCAAGCTCCAAAAAGGCTGGATTTTGCTTTGTTTCGAATCTCGAGATGTGGTTGAGTTGTCGGGCCCTGATATCTGCGTGCACCTGCTATTTTTAGCAGCTTACTAAAAATAGCAATTGCTCAGAATGTCTTCAAATTTTGCGTGCCGATTGCCTGAAGGGTATTGATCGTGACTGGACGCTGCTTCTGCCTGATTGTCTTGTCCTGCCCTTGAATTTAGGAAACCCTAATTCCCCTGTCCAAGCCTGCTAAAAATAGCAAGTGCTTGATTTTACGTCTTCTACAACTCCGTTTGGTTTGAAATTCGAACCACGGGGTCCTCATCGCTTATTTGACTTATACCCACTGATGCCTTGCACTGACCTGCTATTTATAGCATGTTCCTGGAGGTGGCTTACTATTTATAGTAACTGCTTGCTTCTGAGACTTCCACAACTCCGTTTGACTTGAAATTTGGACAGCGTGCTCCTCGTTGGTGAACTTGCCTGTTTGCGTTGGCGTCCGAGATTGACTTTCTATTTATAGCTTGTGCCGAGAATACCTTACTAAAAATAGCAAGTTCTCCGATTGCCTTCAAATTTTGCCAGCAGATTCCCCGAAAGATGTTGATCGTAGTGGACACTTCAGTTTTGGGGTCTTTTGTCATCTGATTCCTCATTTTAGGGTTTAAGCTCGAAACCCTAATTTCACGCATGTTCCTCAAATGAGCTCCGTTCGACCTCGTTTCAGTTGTATGACGATCAGTTCGTAGTTCTGAAGTGCTGGGCAGCTGCTAGAGTGGTACCTGCTAAAAATAGAAAGTGGCCGAAAAAGTGACCGACCTGCTGCTGGATGATTTTGCATGTCACACTCCCTGAAAAATCTCGAAAAACCTAGAAAAACCCAGAAAAATCTTCAACATGCAAGCACTGGCTAAAAATAGTAAGTTTCTAAAAAGTGATTAGTTCCACTTGCATGTTACACCGTTGCGAAGCTCTTGGAAAACCCAAAAAGAATATGCCGACATGCGCTGAAGAAGTCTGCATGCAAACCCTAATATCCGCCTTTGCAGGTTGAATGCTGAAAGTTGTCATCCTGCTTTGCATGTCATATCACTGCGAAGGTCTCGAAAAACCCAGAAAGAATCTCCGGACATGCATCAGAAAATATAACATGTAGACCCTGAAATCTGCTCTGGAAGATGGATTGCTAAAAATAGAAAGTTGCCTGTTTTTGCTCAAATTTTGCCAATGAGTAGCTTGACATGCTCCGAATGCAGTGTGACGATTGAACTTCAAAAGTGCTGACGGAATGCCTGGAATTACATACTTACTAAAAATAGTAAGTTGTCAGAATCTGATGAAATTTTAGTGAAAGCCTGCTAGAAGCACACTAACAACAATGTTAGTCTCAAATTTCAAGTTATTCACTTCACTTGACCTCAAATTGTCTGGAAAGATTAGACTCAGCCAAAATTTCACGTTAAGGTTCAACAGCGGGCCCATCCCGAAAAGACAGACAGTAGAAAAGAGAGACAACAACAAAACGACTGAAAAGCAAAGCCAAAATTAGGGGGTCCCCATTTGCAATGGGGCGATGTGTGAAAAAGGTCACAACACTACCCCTGATTCAGCAGAAGTTATCACGGAGGAACCAGCAGCAGTAGTTGCTGAAGAACCAGTGGCAGGGCCAATGGCAGAAGCAACAACAGTAGAAGCAGCAGCAGAAACGGTGCCTGTTATGGAAGCAGAGCCACCAATATCACCAGTAACACAGCGGTCACAAGTCCTCATCGACTTGGATTCGCCGCCGAGAGACATTGCTCCAGCACAGTCTCACACATCTAGCATTCAAGGGCCTCACATCCCTCCTAGCAAAGTTCGCCGAGATTCTATTTGGCTTGAAGGCTTCCTAGGAAGAAAGAGGGAAAAACCCTCGTATGAACTTGACTTTACCGAATTCGACCACGTCCCACAAGACACGTCGGCGAAAAGGTTGAAGAAACAAGTTCACATAGAAAGGAATGCAGAGTGTGAAATCATCATAGAGACTGCCGCCCCACCAGTAGAGAAAAGCATACACGAGGTTCAAGTAGAAGACTACACTTTGTCTCAACTTAACCTCGGGAAGACTACACGACAGGTGGAGGCAGACCTTCTTGGAATAGCTTCGGTGAGCGCACAAGAAAGGATGGCTAAGGATGGTAAAGAAAAGGCAGCCTTAAAGGCTGAAAATCAGAAACTGAGGTCATACATAACCAGCTTGATACATGGCACACCAAACGTCTCAGCCCTACCAGCAGGACTACTAGATCTCCCCGCCGAACAAAATCATTGGCAATTGTTAACATTCGGTAAACACTTGAGAGATCAAGTGGAAGAGTTTGTTCTCAAGGGTAGATGTATACTGGCAAACCTATACCAGTTACGGGATAGAGCACATGGACGTGCAGAGATCCAGCCAGTCAGAACAAAGGATTGCAAAAAAGAGGCTTGAAGATCGAAAGCACTTGCAGATTTGCAATTGGCATATCAATCAGTATACTCTGAAGAAAACAAGCAACATCTCTTTGCTTGGAAGGATCAATTGGCGTACAAGGTGAAAGCCTATGACGCCTTCAGTAGAGTTGATTGATTGTGGTTGCCACTATTATCAACTTCGCAAGAATGTTGGTGATATCTTTCCCTGCATGGAATATCAGCGTGAGGGAGGAGAATACATCGAGATGGTCACTGATGAACCATTTGGATGTCATCCGTGGAATATTCCGGCCAAATTTTTGTTTTTCAATTATCGATTACAACATTACAAAGCAGTGCACCCGTTAAGGTTAGATGAGAAAACCAAAACGTGCAAGAAAGCAACTCTAACCAGAATGGCACCGATGATGGTGAGCATTGGTCAGAGGATCTAAAATAAATTGCTTATGCTGGAAAAGAACTCAACGTCAAGTATGTGCTACCCAATCCAATGCGGAGTGAGGGGCGACCATATGACGGAGTGAATACAGAAAGTAAAGCTTGAAGAAATGCTGAAATGAAACTACTCAACACCCAGAATGTGCTTGCTCACCCAGAATGGGAAGTAGCTACCATAGGGCGGAGATTTATCTATTACAAACTTCAAATGAAATTGAGAATTACAACCAGATTTGCACAGGAAAGAAAGACTGCCAGTACTACTGTCAGTTTTACAAATTAGAAGTATTCGCCTGCCAAACTCTTGTGAAATTACAGGATCAGTATTACATCATTGAGAACCACTCGTATCTTGGATAGTGATATCAAAACCACAATGCTTTCAAGGATCAAATACTGATTTCTGTTTTCTGTTACAAATCTGCTCATTAAATGCATAAACAGCAGTCTAATGAATGACTTAAATGCTCATATCTTCCACGTATGACCTCCGATTGACTAGAGATTAAATGCACTAAGCCTTAACCAAGTAGACGCCTAAGATGAGACCCTGAAAACAGATCTAAAACCCACACATGAATTATGCACGAATCCCAATGCCATTAAATGGTACGGCCCAGCTGAAGAATTCGACTTGGCATTAAAATTTCAATACACAACATTAAAATCTATAAATTGGAGAAAATGAACGCTCCTTACAAACTTAAAGATTGATGCAATACCCAGAACTAGCATTTTTGTATTTTTTGAGATATGAGTAGAAACATGGATCTGCTGTATCAAATCAGCAACTCCAGAAAAGTTATGAAATGCAAAAAACTGAACTTCAAAGCAATAACTCTACAACAATGCAAAACTTACTATAAAACCACTCAAAAATCGAACCTCTCCACTAGGTGCTGTCTCTCAAGCACGAAGTCGAGCCCAGACTAGGAGGCATTCATTCCTCGAAGAATTCCCGCAACCATTTCGGCAGCATAACATTAGCATAGACCAAAGATGATGAAATGATGCTCAACTCCTTCCTTTTATAATTTTCCAGTTGACCTCTCAAACCCTAAAATCCGCTTTTAGGTCAAAATCCACTCTCCTCAAGGATGGGCGCACTTTCTCTTCAAGTCTTAAGAAATGATATTTTAAATGAATATCAACTTTGATAATTACGCCCCTCATAACATTGCTTTGACTTTGGGAAATATTAAAATAATCTTTTAATGAGGGCGCCACCCTCAAAGACCCCCTTTTTTAAAACAACATTAAGTCATTAATCTAGGCCCATGGTCAACGTTAAAATATAATATTTAAAACGTGACTTTTTAATTAAATGACTTAACTTATCCCTCCGGATGTGCCCTGAAGCCAATACTGCGCCAAACATCTGACCAAACTGAAGCAGGAAGTCAACCGAGCTGAACTCATTTGGAAAGCTGCCAAAAATAGAATTTACTAAAAATAGTAAATTCCAAAAAGTACTCTGAATGCCGAGATGAACATACCCCTGCGAAGCTCTCTGAAAACCCAGAAAGAATCCGCCATTGAATCCATCATCTCTGAGCAAAGACCTCCTCAAATTTAGGAAACCCTAATTTATCTTCCGTCTAGCCTTCGGGTTCCCAAGGAACGGGCCAACGGTCACTGGAAAGATCAGGTTTGAGAAGGGGACAATACAATCCGCAGTACCTTTCTTGATGATCCAGATGGTTGCAAGCTGGCTAAGGTAGCAACTTTATCGACCAAGTTCAAAGAGGCAGCATCTCAATGTATTGACTTCGGAAATCAACTCACAACGGGTGAGGTCATGCTACGACGCCACGTCATCATTCTACAGAGCATTAACTCCCCAGAAGCTGATGAAGTCAATCAATGGATAGAGACACTGCTGATTAGTGGCGAACTATAAATGCACCAAAGAAGGACGCCATACACCCTCCAAGTGGCATTTATGAGACTTGAGTTTGACTTGATGCTTCTTTCCAAGTCAACTCAAGATGATATTAAATGTAGTTGGAGTTAACTTGATGCTTCTTTCCAAGTTTAACTCCACTTTCCTTAAATCATGCATTGTCAGATCCCATTGATTAAGGATGTCTAATTGGCTTCCATGATTTGTGGATCTTAGATCTCCACTAAATGTGGATGTCTATTTTGGAGGGATACTTTACATTAAAGTTCACCTTTAGTTTACTTTCAGTCAACTGAAGTAGTTTCCAGTTGACTCTTTGTTTGTTTCAGTTAACTGAAGTAGTTTTCCAGTTAACTGCTTGTTCCCCTTTTTAGGAATAAATCTTGCTAATTGATTGGCAAGAACTCATTGTTAACTCAAGGAGATTTTGGGGTTGCCCACTCCTTTGAGTTCTATAAATAAGAGCCTTGGGCTCATTATTTGTTTAACTTTTACTTGCTATGCAAAATTGCTGCGCCATTGTTGCCAACAGCTTTGAAAGTGGATATTTGTTCACTCTTGGATGAGAGTTCGTTGGTCGATTGTAATTGTGCATGATTTCGTGCCTTTGCTTTCCCAACCTTTGTAATTCGTTGATGAAGCTTTGAAGGAGAATATCAGAAGGCGCTTGCATTTTGGTCAATCTTTTTGAGTTGTGTCCACGTCTTGTGTCAAATAGCTCGTTGTCTCATTTCCCTCCTCGGATAGGAGTCCCTCCTCCTTGGACATTTGTTATTGACAAGTTATCGTTCGTTGTTGTTTAATGTGTTGACTTCCAAGCTATACTTCGGATAGGAGCCCCTCCTCCTTAGCAAGCTCGCTGGCCAAGGCATCGTAAAATTGTTGTTTCTCGTAAACTATTTCCTAGCCCATACCTCGGATAGGAGTCCCTCCTCCTTGGCAGGTCTCAGATCTAGTTTACCGTAAAGAGTGTTTGCTTGTACCAACCTTATCCCGGTGTATACCCGAGAGTTCAGAGCCTCGGTCATATTCTCAGGAGACGACAAATTCAGGTGATCCAACCAACCCATTCCCGCTCCTTTACCCTCATGCTCTGTTTACCTTGAAGGTATTGGATAGATAGAAGCTAGATTAGTCGTAGTTAAGATCTGCAGAAACCAGAGAAAAAGCTTAGCTACGGCGCATTGTGTTTGTGCACCCTTGTGTCCTACCGCTGAAGCATAAAAAGATAGGAACTTTAGTTTACATTTCCCTTCCCTACGCATTGCTCCCAGCAGAGAGGGACTTCTCCTCTTTAAATAACGAAGAAGTGTTGCAAAACATTTGAAATAGCTGAACGTTTACAATCAGCACTCCAGAGGTGCTAATTTAAACACCAACAACGTGAAAAGGTGTGGATAAATAAAGAAAATATCTAAACATATTCTGATCATAGAAAATAAGGAAAGAAACTAAGCACATATTCAAACCGATGTATGAATAAAGAAAAACATAGGAATATATCCAGCATAAAAAGAAACACCAAATCACTTCAAAGGAAGATATTCTAGTCTAAACAGAAAATGGAATAAGCAAGTATATATTAAAACATATTCCAAGGAACTACCGACAGAGGTAGGCAGATTTAATGGTCAAAACATAAAGAGAGGAAGTAAATAGGAGTGGCTGTAGGGTGAAAGAGATAACAACTATATATATAACACTTGCAGATCTGAGATATATAAAGGGCAGATATAAAGGGAAGGAAGGGAATGAGATGAATAAAAGGATCTGACACAAAAGGAATTAAGAAATAAGGATAGTAGGGCAGATTGGAAAGAGAGAATAAATATATTAGATTAAATACCATAAGCACGGAATCATTCATAGGAAATTTGGAAGGTAAAAATAAATAAGGAAAATGGAGTATATACCTGAGCATAGCAACAGATGTATTAAGATGATAGACTCAGATTTGGGAAGGAAGAAGAGTAAGAGAACATGAAGCAATAGGAGAAAGATTCAGGAATAAATCAGCATCTAGGAAATGCAACAACAATTAGGGATTGATGTATTTAGTCACAAGAGCATATATATATAAATATATAAGTTGATATAAAGAAAAGGAGAAAAAAGAATATAGTCTTGAACACTAAACCATCATAAAGGGATATCTTCAGAAAATCAAGGCAAGAATTATGGTTATCCCAAAGGGCAACATTACACCTCCTTATGAGTTATAAAAGGGAGGATCGATCCATATGCAGAGAAGAGAAGGGGATATAAATCGATCAAGGAATAGCATTCAAAAATCAAGAACGATCTGCACTCAGAAAGGCAACAAAATGGAATATAATAGGAGTATTTCCTGAGCTTAGCAGCAGATACATTAATATGATATACTCAGATTTGGGAAGAAGAAATAAGAAGTCAGTTATGGAAAGCACGTATGAAGAAGAAGACAATTCAATGGAAGATTGATGAAGATAAATGATAAATCAATAAGGGAAGTAAGTTAAATATAATTGTATATATATATATATATCTATATATACACTTTTATATAATTTTGTATGTCTTTATCCTATGATCAAACAAATGTAAGGTTGAAGGAAGCAAGTTAGGGGGATGCATTTTATGAGCTCTTCCATGCTAAGTAGGCCACCTCAAGGGTGGAATTGTCTTGGTTGGATACTCCCACCGCTTGGGGCCAAGGGGTGAGTTGTCTTGGTTGGACGTTGCACGCTCTTGGGCTTAGATGGATTGAGTAGTTTTATAGGCACCCCTTTTCAAGGCTTTCCTATCAAGCCAAACTATGATTGGTTGTTAGGATAGATTCAAGGAATTTCAATCATAAGAGGGATGGACAAGACAACATGGATAGGAAAAGTAGGTACACGTATTGTAATGTCCCCAATTTAGCCCTACGCTCTTCATTTGGATTTAGCCTATTTCTGGGAACTCGTAGGCTAAGCAGAAGCTCAAATCAAGGTTTCCAAACTTCTTGGAGGACGTTTTCATCTTTTTGCGGAGCTTGCACTTGGAAATGTTGAACTTGAATTGCAGATTCCTTCTGGGTTTTCTGAGAGCTTCGCGTTGGTGGTTTCGGTTCGGCATTCTGAGCAATTACATGGATTTACTATTTTTAGTAAATTCTATTTTTAGCAGTTGACTTGTTGACTCCTAATCAGTAGGCTTCACTTTGGTAGTCTGTTCAGACGGTATGGTTGAATTTGGCTTCTGATGCATTTCCATGGTGATATAAGATATTTTATATTATAATGTTATAATTTAACATTATAATTCCTTGTTCTAGCATCATGAATTAATATTGTCTTTAAAAGGGGGACATTGAAGGGTATTTTCACATGGAGGAAATATTTTAATATTTCTAGAGCCAAATATTGCTCAAGGAGTTTGGACGCCAACTTTGGGTGAGCCAAATATTTTATTTAAAAAGTGAAATTTATCTTCTTAAGCAAGTACGCCATCCTAAGGGTGAAGACAAAAGACAAGTCAATGACCTAAAAGAATCTTTGAGGTGGCACCCTTCTTGGAGGTTTCTAGAAAGCTCTTCTAAAGTTATAAATTGGAGCTCGGGGTCCTCATTTTGTTTATCTGATGAATTTGCAAAGTTATGCTGCCGGATTGGCTTTGGGATTGCTTCGAGGAATGTAAGCCTCCTAGCTTGGCTCTTCTTCTTGCTTGAAAGACAGCAACTAGTTGAGAGGTTTAGTTGTAGTTGGTTTCCTTTCATTGTAGTTGGTTCTTCTCACATTCTGTAGTTGAGTTATTGTATTTTCTGTCAATTTTAGAGTTGCTGATTTGTATGGCTGTAGGTTGTTTTTACTCACAACTCAAGAAACAAAAATAATATTGTTCTGGGTACTGTTCCAATCTATTTTCCTATGTAGGGCGACCATATGTGCAAGTTTCCAGAATTTTATTTGAAGTCTATGAATTATCTAAAGTAAATCGCCCTTGCTTGCAGGCAATTTCACTTTGTAAGTGCTTTGGAAGTCGTGCAAAATAAATAGGGGTCTTTGTGAGAAGTTTTTGTGATCCATCTTCATTGTCATCATCATTAGAATGTTTTGCAACTGATTTCAAGTTAAATGAGTGAGTATTGAGAGAGATATGAGCATTTAAGTGAGTTCTGGAGTTGCTGTTTTCACCATTCTTAACTGCAGATCTGTCATATCAGACTTAGTAAAATTATTAATAGGGCTGGGATTGTCTGTCTTAGTCATATTAATCGTTCTGGAGTAGCTCTACATTTCAGCAGTGTGATTATCACTCTAATCCATCGTGCTTGCAGGAGATATATTACATTGTAAGGCTGTTAGTAGTACTAACCAGCCAATATTCACATTTGTAAGCTCTTATTTATATTTCCTACATTTCGTGGAAGAGACTGATCCTTGCCCAGTCTATTGTCTTTCTTTATATCTCCGTCATATGGTAGCTCCCATTCCGTCTCGGGTTGGAAAGCACATTCTTGACGTCGAGTACTTCAACATTCTTGCTTATTTCCCTTAATTGCATTGTAATTCTTAGCACTCCACCATATGGTCGCCTCCTTTCCATACTGGATTGGGTAGCACATGCTTGGTGTTGAGTTTGTTTCCAGTACTTGTAGCGTAGAAGATCCTCTGACCATATGATCGTCCTTCGCGGACACATTCTTGGTTAGAGTTACCTTCAGTTGCATTTTGTTTAAGGCACTGACGATCCTCTTGCCATATGACAGCCTCTCTCTTGTTGAGATTGAGTGCGCATTCTTGGCAACGAGTTATTTGTAATCTGCTGGTTTGAATTATCTAACCCTAACGGGTGCTCTCTACATTGTTGTGTACTTGGTAAAAATTAAAAAAAAAATTGGCTCGGAATATTTCACGTATCCACTAAGTAGGCCACCCCAAGGGTGGAATTTTCTTGGTTGGACGTTCCTGCCACTTGGAGCCAAGGGGTGAGTTGTCTTGGTTGGACGCTGCATGCTTTTGGGGTTAGATTGATAGCTTCAGGTGGACTTATCACGTGTCTCATCCAAGTCATATTATGATTAAAACTTCCACTATGCATTATGGATATTGGTAGTTATGTATTTTGTATAGCTTATATGGATAAGGCATTTATTATGTTTTGATCATATGAATTATATTTCTGATATTATCTAACATGATTGTAGGATCTAAACCAAGATTTATCTTGCTTGAAGTATTCAAGTGGTAAGTTATAACCCTAACTACTTTATATTTGTGAATCTAGGGCAATGTTTAGGGCAATCCCAAAAGGGGACATGACATATATGAATTAATTTTTTATTTTTATATTTGCTCATCAAATTGAAGGGTAAAGGGCCTCTCCCATTAGATAAGTATATAATAAAAAAAAAATTACTAAATAGGGGGGGAAATAATGCTTTGGCCTTTGAGTTGGGAAGAAGTATAGTCTAATGTATGATTTCTAATAGATAAATCAAAGAAATGAAAGTTTCATAGCAATTTAAAAGCAGGTGAAAATCTTTGTAAGATTCTAACTTTTTTAGCATGAGAATGAAGAACCCTTGTGTTGTTGTTTGTTGGGGATGGTTTCTTCTCTTACTTTACACCTTGGTCCAAACATCTATAGTTTCTAAAGGAGTAACCACCTTTGGAGCAACTGATCGGGGAATCTTGAATGCATTTGTTTAACTTAGAGGTTTACCATAGTATTGTACAGGTACACCTTTAGAAGAAGATTCCATGATTTGAATAAAAGGATTCCATGATTTGAGTATTCCCTTTTGATTTGGGGAGAAAGACCTTGCTGAGATTTTTTGAGGATAGTTGTGTAACCTTGGCCTTTTAGGTGCTTGAGAAGCATCATCCCTAGTGTTCTCTACAATCTCATCCCTCTCATTAGGGCAAACATGTTGATGCTTTGGAGCTACTTCTTTCCACCATGTAGCATGCTTTGGAAATTTTGCATTATTATTTGAAGGAGATAATTTTGAATAGTTGTTTGCCTTATGCCCTATATCATAGCATCACTTGAACTTGAATGGTATTCCTTCATAGTCCAATAGTTGTTTGTAGATTTTGGTGCCAACTTTAATCCCTATTTCTACCCGTAATTATTTAGAAAGGTCCATTTCCACAAGAATTTGAGCAAACGTGTAAGAAGATTGTAGAGTGAAGGAAGAAAGAACTTGAAAGCATTGGCCTTGAAGTGAATTTCCCATCCTTGAAGTGAATTTCCCATTTTTTTCTCGATTGAAGAGAGATGGGGGTGCTCTAGGAGTGTAGTGATAGTTTGGGTAATCCCACCCAAATTTGGATGACAAAAATGGTCTCTATGTGTAACATACTAGAACTAAGCAACTAATAAAAGTGCAACATTTAATTCTGATGAAAACTTGCATAAACTGAAATGCATAATTCCTGATACAGAGCAGCAATATATATATATTTTTTTAAAAAGGAAAGAGCATGAACTTTAAACTGATTTAAATCAAAATGTGCGAAAGATAACTGAAAGAAAAACTTTTAGAGTAAGTAACCATTATAGGGATATAGAGAGTTTGAGATTACAGTTTTCTTTGAATCCGTCTATTTCATCTGGGACTTTAATCCAATGCACCTGCCACTTTCTAGTCCACTATGAACAAGGTCTTCCAGGTCTTCCAGTCTCAGTTGAGGAGATATGTGCTGGTTTTCTTTGATGACATATTGGTATACAACAGATCTTGGGAGGAGCACTTAGCTCATTTAGACACAGTATTGAGTATACTTGATAGGGAGTCCTTGTACGCCAAGGAGTCCAAGTGTGTGTTGGGCATGCCTGAGTTGCTGTATCTGGGTCACATCATCAGTGCAGATGGAGTCCACATGGATCTTGACAAGGTCCGAGCTATTATTGAGTGGCCTACTCCAAAGAATCTTACTTAGGTCAGAGGTTTTGTAGGTTTGTGTGCTTTCTATCGTCAAATTTTTAGTGGGTTTTCACGGCATGCTGCACCACTTATAGACTTGATGAAGAAAGGGGTGTTTGTTTGGACTCCAGAGGCATTTGAGTGTTTTGAAAGGTTTAAGCAGTTGATGACTACATGTCCAATCCTGGCATTACAGATTTCACTAGACCCTTTGAGCTTTATTGTGATGCCTCTAGTGAAGGCATTGGCGCAGTTCTTATGCAAGATAAGCATCCTATTGTGTATGAGAGTAGGAAGCTAAGGGGACTTGAGAGGAGCTACAACATTTATGACAAGGAGATGTTAGCCATCATGCATGCATTGGCTAAGTTCAAGCAGTACCTTGTGGGCAGTAAGTTCACTGTGAGGACGGATCATAACAGCCTAAAGCATTTTTTTGGACAGCAGGACTTGAATGATCGCCTGCAGAAATGGGTTAGCAGGTTGCAGTCTTATGACTTTGACATCTCTTATGTCAAACGAACTTAGAATGTTGTAGCTGACACTTTGTCTAGCCGATCGCATTTGAGCTCCATGGTGCAGCTTTCAGAGGATTAGAGACACTTGATCATTGCAGAGTACGCCAAGAATCCGTGGGCTTTTGGCATTATTGATGGGTCGGTGCAGGATAGCAGGTACTCCATTGTGAATGATCTTATCATTTACATGGGGAGAATCTTTTTGATCTTAGGATTATATGTGAAGAGCACAGTATTGAGGACCTTTCACGATTCGCCCATGGCTGGTCATCCTGGATTCTTTAAAACCTACAGGCAAGTTCGGGAGTGTTTCACGTGGAAAGGTCTCAAGTCAGATGTTCTTCGATATGTTAGAGAATGCCCTGTTTTTCAGCAGAACAAACAGGAGTCTACCCATCCTGCAGGGTTGTTACAATCGCTTCCCATTCCTGATAGGAAGTGGGAATGGTTATCTATTGATTTTATTTCGGGCTTGCCGAAAGCCCAAGGTAGAGATTGCATCTATGTAGTCGTTGATCGGTTGACAAAGTATGTGCATTTCTTTCCGATTACTACTACATATTCAACTACATAGGTGGCAAAGTTGTTCTTTCAGGAGGTATTTAGATTGCATGGCTTACCGCGGAGCATTGTTAGCGACAGGGACAGTCAGTTCATGAGTCATTTCTGGCAGGAGTTATTCAGACTTTGTGGGACCGAGCTCACTCTGAGTACTAGCTACCATCCACAGACAGATGGACCTACTAAGATTGTAAATAAGTGGGTGGAGGGATACCTGCGGAACTACATAGCTGGGCAGCAGAAGGCTTGGGTAAAGTGGATACATCTTTTCGAGTATTGCTATAATTCCACTTACCACATGTCGATTCAGATGCCACCATTCATGGCCTTGTACGGGTATGAAGCACCCAACTTCCTTGATCTTTTGCTGAGTGATAGTAGAGTGCCTAGTGCTGGGGATCTGTTACAGGAGAACCAAGATATTATGAGAGCTCTCAGAGAGAATATTTAGAAAGCACAGAATCAGCAAAAGCAATATGTCGATTAGAGGAGGGTTGAGAGATCTTTTGAGGTTGGGGATATGGTGTATCTCATGTTGTAGCCTTATCGATAGTCCACTCTCAAGAAGAGTGGTTTAGAGAAACTCAAGCCACGATACTATGGGCCATTCAGGATTATCAGATGGATAGGCGAGGTGTCTTATGAGTTGGATCTACTAGCGGACAATAAGGTTCATAATGTTTTCCATGTCTCGTGCCTCAAGAAGGCGCTGGGACATCATGTTGTTCCCTCGTTAGTGCTGACACCCCTAGATGATCAGGGGAAGTTGATTCTAGTACCTGAGGCCATCCTGGATGTCAGAGAGCATCACCTTCGGAAATGGGTGATCGGGGAATATTTGATTAAGTGGAAAGACTTGACAGTAGAGGATGCTGTGTGGGAGAATGAGGAGATTTTACAGCATCCGGAGTTGAGATTTCTTGGGGACAAGCAATTTCAGGGAGGGCGGACTGTAATGTCCCCTTCTTAGTCAGTCTCAGTTGCAGAGGGGTTAGCCTATCTTTTTGACCCTCGTAGGCTAATATTGATGGATAGAGGGTCTCCAGAGGCAGTTACTTGGTCAGTGGTGACATTACTTCTCTCCAATACTTCGCTTGGTTTAGGATTAGGCCTTTATAAAGGTTTTTGGGCTCAGATTGACATACTTACTATTTATAGTAAGTCATCATCAACAGTAGAGTTAGTGTTACTATATATAGTAGGGCGCCTGGACATATGGTGTTTTTAGGATCGATCCTAGTTCTTAGTTGGCTTGGCGGAATAAGGCTTATTGTGCAAGTTATATTATTTAATTATTAATAAAGGGTGACTTTATTAATAATTAATCATAAAAAGCATAATATAAGTTTATAATTGCACATTATGTTGAAGGGGTCCATGAATCATTAAAAGGGGGCCACTTATATTCATTTACTTGGGCGCCAACTTCAAGAAAGATATTTAATTATTATAAAGTACAAACTTTATATTATTTTAATGGATTTAAAATGATTTTTTGGAGGGATCAAACTTATGGAGAGAAATATATAAGGAGCGAAAAGAATGATTCGAGGATTCATTATGCATTTTGATAAAAAATATCTTTTGGAGTTCTTTGGTGTACTGTGAAAGGAGACCAAGGGTTTTCTGCAACCAGCATTGGAGAACGAGACTTCTTTAGTGTTTCAGCAATTTGAGGTGGTGAAAGATCCATTGAAGGTTTGCATATTGATTTGTCTTCACTCAGGAGGCAAAACAGAGCATATTTGTGAAGAGACATTCAAGGGTTTGAGATTGGATTTCTTGTGAAGGGCAGATTTCTTTGTAGCTGCATTTTGTATCTTTGTGTGCATAGTTTTCAAGGGCCGTACAACTCAGTACTGTTAGCCATACCATCTTCTCTTTGGGCGTGTGAAGCCAAGGTCGAAATGCCTTGGGTTTGGGTCAAATATCTTCACTATTGAGGGCGTCTAGGGTGTTCAAGGCAAGTGCTATCATTTTTGAGGAGGAGAACTTCATCAGTGCAGCAGATCGACCATCTGAGCTGATTATTCAAGGCTGCCAATCATTTCCAGTTTTCAATATAAATAAATACTTTATAATCCAGGTATGAACTTCTTTGTAAAAGCTTATGGAAAGCTTATAGAAATATTTTAATATCAAAATAGCTCCATTTGCAGCTCTAGCTCTCTTGTTGTTTTGCATTTCTTTATTGTCATTTCTTGCCTAGCATTACATTTATAAAATTACAAAAAAATCATATATTGTCAAAAACACAAAAAAATTACAAAAATCATCAAAAACAAACAAACCTTCATCATTCAGCATCAGTTATCGGGGGTTAGAACCAGAAGGGTTCTTACAATGACTTAGTTGCGAGGGCCTTGCACGACTCAAGAGCAACACTCCTGGATGCTGGGAGAAGATAT
The DNA here is from genome assembly GCA_007258455.2 of Sequoia sempervirens. Lineage (NCBI taxonomy): Eukaryota > Viridiplantae > Streptophyta > Pinopsida > Cupressales > Cupressaceae > Sequoia > Sequoia sempervirens. Next base: position 10,989 of record VDFB02125618.1, on the reverse strand, counting down.
AGAAATACTTGAACTGAAAATATTAGCTCCAGGTGAAAATCACGACCTTGACTAAAGAGCTTGATCTGGTTTCGAAGACTCTCACTACACTCCAAACTTGCTCACTAACAAATCTATTTTGTACCACTGATTGTTTTGAAATGATTCATAAACTCCATTAAGCACCCATAGAAATCTTGTATGACTTTCTCCAAGATTCTCAGCTAGGGTTGATCGTTTCACAACCGAAACTGGAACAGTAGGGTTTCCAAACCCTCAACATGAAAACCTCCAAAGGCTCTCCAAAGTTGTTGTGAGAAAAATAAAATCTAGAATGTGAGAAATGAACCTTTTTCTGCCTTTTATATTTCCCACTTAATTTCCTGCTCACAAATATAAAATGACTTTATAAAGTTCATTTTAAATATTTCACTTAAGTCACTTTAAAACATTACTTCATTAATTTCTTAATATCACCTTATAAAATTAACTTGACGCCAGGCAATATTAAATAATTAAGTAAAGGATTGCCTTAAATTTACTTTTAGCCTTTGAGAATTAAAAGACTAAGTGATCACCTTGAGTGGCTACTGAGAAGGGGACATTATAGGTTGTATCATGCATGGTCTTGACTCCATACCGAAACGCTCATTCGTGCTTGATTAAGATGTCTATTACCTTGATGAAACTTAGAGAGAATGGCCAAGGTTGTACTTTTGTTGCAAGGCCTAAGCGTTTGATCGTATCTAGCACGGTGATATATTTTTGGCCATCACTATTGATCATGACATGGAGGGGCTGAACTTTGAATGAACATTTGGTATGGAAAGGTGCTCATGTTTTACAGAGATATAATTGGTAGATATGTTGGTACTTAGATAGGTAGCATTTAGATAAGTGTCTTTTTCTTGCATGGGACTTGATGTAGATTGCACAATTAAGGATTGTTCTGTTTAAGATTTGTTGTGGATGTTTATGCCACATCGATCTAACCATTTCTCTCCTTGCTTCTTGCATTTGTTTGATGTAGTAGGTGTTGAAGCCTTTTGTCATGTTGATGACAACAATTCTCCTTGGTGCAATGTTTATTTCTTCTATGCAAGAGAGTTTTTGTTACCAGGTGTAGGTTGATTCTTATGCATGGCACTAAATGAAAAGATGTGAACTTCTACTTCATCTTGAATGTTATTTTGATCTTGGAGGTATGGTCATATTCTCACCTTGATGTATTAGTGGTGAGGAATTCCATCTTGATGGTATATAGCTAATTCTCACCCTAATGTTATATACAATCTATCACTTTGATGTGACATGCCTTACAAAGCATGCCCCCTTCAGTCTCACCTATCAGAATTATACATTCTATTTTGTATTACAATATGTAAATGTATTCTACACTCACCATAATTCCACGGGGACATGTCATTAGTGTTCATAGTGATGTCTTGGATGTCTTGGGGACTTGGAGGGAATGCTCCCTTTTTCCACAATAGGACAGCCTGCTCCATTGGGTGCATAAAATTGATAATGTGGCTTTTAAATAAAAAGAGCCAAGAAACCCCAAAATTCTAAAATGGGGAGAATCGACATTACCAATTTAGCACATTGTATTTTCTTTTTAAATTCAAGCTACCTTCAGTTCTTTTAGGTTATTTTAAATTTTTAATAGCCATTCCCCTTGACATCCCCAAAATGCAGGATTTTTTTTTCTGTCTTGAAACTGTGCACTCACGTCCTCACATCCTGTGTTTTTGCAAACTTGAAGAAACACAAATATTTACTATGTATGCTTAGATAATATACCGCACTCAGTGTGGATTTAATGTTAAAGTTCACTGATGTACTTAACACCTTATTCTGCCATGTCTTTGCAATGTTTAGGCGTGTGAGTTAGTCATTGTACTTGTTAGTGTACTCTGTACCAATTGATCCTTGTGTTGGCACAATTGCCAGAACTTTATGGACTTGTCCTCATAGTGCTTAAAAGGATAGTACTCTTTGATTTATTTTTACTCAAATAGCTTAAGTTATTTTAAATTTCTTGCGCTCTTGATATATTTTCTACATCCATTTATTCCATAATGTATGACATTTTGATACATAAAAATATTCTTCAGCTATAAAATTGCCAATAGATTGCATTTAGAGAAATTGATATTCCTTATATGTTAAAAATGCATGAAATGAATTTCAGGTATAGAGAAAAAGTGATGTGATAATTCATAATAACAAGGAATACTGAGAAAACTTCCAGAATTCCCCATGCCAACAAAACTTCATAGGGGGCAGTTGAACTTCTCCCAAGAGTCTATAGGTTCCAATTCTTGCTCACTTTGGGAACTGTAGGCTTCTTATCAGTGTGAAATTGATGTGGACATCTTCAATGTGCTGAAGTGATTTTCTCAGTAACCACAATAGAGAATTAGGCTTCTAGTTGCCAAATCTATTTCTCCTATGCAAAGATGTGGATTTTTCCTTGTAACATTGGAATGCCCCGATTGAGTTGGAATTTGTGGGCCTTGATTCTGAAAAGGTGCATTGGCATCTGAGACAAAAGGTTGTGCCAAGGTAGGGGGACCTAACTGCATTAAAGTTCATCAAACTCACTGAAGAGCACACTACACTGCTCCCAGGGAGCATTTTATTGAGTTGTTGAATGTTTGTGGATGCATCAAAAGCCTTTTTCTGGGGAATCAACCATTTTAACTTTTTCGCACTGTTCTCAGTACTCTAACCCATCGTGTTCTTTCCTTTTATTTCTGTACATGAGTGCTGACATGTATGAACAAACTCACTGCAAAACCAATTCATGTGTGTGAACTGGAAATTTTATTTGGTACCAATGATGGATGTGAGGAATAAATTATAAAACTCTAAAGTGTATGCATCTAGATGTGTCATATGCAGAAGCTGTGTTTGATTCGTTGACAATGATTTAATAATAACAATAAAAGAATGCCCCCCTTGAAAAAATAGAACTGGAATAGAGAAATTTATTTATCTGTGTGGTTTGTATGTATGCCATACGAGAGATGTATGATCTTTTTCTAGCAACGTTTCTGCTATAAACCTAGCTATGAAAACAGATACTGCAGATGCATTTAATAGATTTATGAGAACATTATACTAAAAAGGTTTATGAAACAGTTGGGTTTCTATAACTGACGATTGTTCACCTACCTAGTGGTGTGATGGTTCCTCTTCCAGATAGATGCTACACAGATAGGTATGCTAACATAGCACAAGCCTTGGAAATATGGTGCAACATGGTGTGAAGTTCTGACATGGCATGTGAAGCATACAGAGATTGTTGATGCTGTGCACCATCTCCAGATTATCCAACTGAGTTGGATGTGGAATGTACAGTAGTGCTACATGGTACCAATCTTCTGGGATGATGAGGCTACAGTAAGGCATCACTAAAAATGATGTGATAGCCATAGGTGATGGCTGCTAAGGTGAGGATACAGCCTGCAATCACCCAAAATCCCCTCCCTTGGTCATATTTCACCTCTGTATCAGAATGTTTTCATCCTTACTTCTTGTCTTGTAGATTTTGTTTTAAAATTTAAACTTGTCATTTTGGGTGTGTAGTGAGCTTGGTTTTTATGTGACAGTGATGAATCATGTTTTCCCTGAACTGGACTGATTGAGTCCAGATCACACTAAATTATATGCATTATCATATTGTGCATTGGCCTTTTCACAATGGTAGATGATGATGTCATTGATTCTTCGTTCTTGAGCCTTTCTAGTGATAGTCTATTGCTTTGATCTTTATCAACTTTGTGCTTCATAGAGGGGTTTCACATGATTCTTTGTACTTGTAATTAGATCTTATGGTTTGGGGTTTAGCCATTTTACGTTTGCTCTCTTTTGCTTTGGTTATTCACTTTAGTTCTTGATAATTTGTCACTTTTAATAACCTCTGGTCATTTTACCCTATTACTTAATAGTTAATTACCATTAAGTGAATGTACTGTTGAATCCAATTGGTCCACTTTGGTCATTCGTAGATATTAATATACATTTTCTTTTGCTAAAAACAATGCTATTTAAAACATATTCAAAGATACAATTCAATTGGAATTAATTTCAGGCAACATGCTTGTGTAGGATATGGCCTGGATCAACTGACCTTTCCTTTTTGAGATTGTTTTCATAGCAATCATCATGGCTGATTTATGTTTGCTATACGTAGTTGTCTTTATTCTTGTTAATGTTGGTATTACATTGGAAATATCTTTATTCAACTGTATGAGACTTAGAAGGGTGACAACACCATTGTGTGGCAGTTAGCTAATTACAAAGAGTTCTGTATGTGTGGTAGGATACAAGCAACAGTGATAGGGACTCTACAGAAGATCATGTGAGATCCAAGAGCCGTAAACAGCAAAGTCAGCTGAAGAATACAATTGGCAATACTAACAACTTTGATAGCTATTACTCAGGTCTTATGCACGGAAGACCAGTGCCAGTTTTTGGCTGTTCCCCTCCTGGAAAGAAAAGAACAGGAGGTATGATGATGCATGTTTGGGCTGTATTTTGTTGGATTTAGTTCATTGCATTTATCTTCTGTATATTATGAATTGTTCTGTGGAAGGAAAATAGCAGGATTTATATTTACCATCAGCTATTTTCAGTTGAATGTGTTTCATGTCCTTCATTAGCTGTCTTATTTATCTACAAGATATTTCAGTACTGAATTAGTACTTTATTGGAGACATGACAATAAAATGTTTAAAATAAAAGTAAGCAAGCAATTTGAATGATTTAATTGTTTTTAAGGCAGAAATAGTGTTGAGGATGACATTACAAGCAATTTGAGATTTGACTCTATGACTGCCACAAACTCAGAATTTGATGAATGCGTAACTAACTATTAGCGAGAAATGCTAAGAGTTCACAGGATGGCACATTATGATGAAGGAACAATTTCAGGTTAATTTGCAAGAAACACACAACTTGTGGCCATGTTGCCATTTCTATAGCAGTAAATGAGTTTGCTGTTTGGATGATTTGCTTCTTAGTCCTTGCATTTCTTGATTAGGAAGCATATTTCATTGAAGAAAGTGGTGGCATTTGGTTGGTTGTAGGTTCCTTCAGGTCGAATTCATGTCATTCTGAATGTTCATGATATATTCATGTGGGTTTCTATTCTTTTGAAGTTTGTCAGTCCTCTTAGATTGGAGTATTGTTATCCATAATTCTCAGTGAAACAAATTCACCATGATCCAATTATACATGCAATGTGATAGTTCTTCTTATATACATATATTGTTTTTCCTACCGCCAATTGTCATTTGGCATCATACCTATGGTTGAGTCGAGATTGTTTATATCATAAAGTCAACACTTGCCTTTGTTTCTTATTGAGGTCATTCTTTCGTCCTCTGTATTTGTTTTTGCAATATTGGCCACCACATCATCCTCTGAAACTGTTTGTGCAATGTTGGTCACCATATTATTACACAATCATTTTAGGATTCCACCTTTTATCAACACAGTTTATTTTTGAAGTCAACATTTCCACTGGAACTAAATCAATGTTCTCAAAATCCTTCCCTAAGCCATATCACTTATTTAAATTCATCTCCGATCAAGAATTTTGCTGAAATTTCATATATATTAACTACAAGGGCTTATCTCTATATGACATAAAATTCCATAGTTCAACGAAGTTAAAAACTTCTTTTCCAAAGAGTTCAATCAGTGGTTGACTCACGGTGGCATATTAACACAACACATTTGCAATAGTCCTAGACATTCTTATGCCAAGGTTTCAATCACCATCCAAAGGAATGTTCCAACACATTGCAAACTGTCAAGGTCTTAAAAGGTCATAAATAAACAGCTAATTTCTAAGCATCCAAAACTTAAAACCCATTAAAATTATAAAACCATCTTGCACTGATGAAGTCAGTCAATATTGTGAAAGCGATAAAAGCTGCCCATAAGTCAAGCTACTGTCCAAAGTAATATAACACCAAATTTTGCATTCTCCCTGTCAGCACATATCTCACCCACAATTCTTCACACTCAGATATAAAGGTGTCCAAAAGACATTACTAAAATGCCAGCTAAAATTTCATAATTGTTTACCAAGAAGTTGTAGTACAACTGTATAACATGATCAAGGCCAAGAATTTTCAATCTCAACAGTGCTTTGGTACATTAAGTCCTGATCGTTATAAGCTATGATCAATAGTCACAATACTCTTGAGTCTTTACAATCAATTACAAAGGAGATCTCAAACCATCTTATAATCTTTTGTTGTGATGTACCGTGCTTACTGCTGATTTGATTTCACTTCGTTTAAAGGACTGATTTTTGGTTTGTAATCTGTTGTTTCTTGTTTTTGTGTTTTTGTGGTTGATGCCAATGATACTCATGAATGTAACCAGCATATACATGCAATATGAACTCACAAATAAACTAAACGCCAATGATATTCAAGCAATGAACTCAATTTCATAATTAAGAGACCTTCTTCATTACAAGAGAATACATTAATGGGCTGCTTGCATACAATTCAAGAGATACTTGAGCAAGATTCAAAAAACCTCTAAGATGCATTCTACATGATATAACAGCTTACATGGCATATATAATTAGCATCAAATCCAAGAGGCAATACATCTTAAGTCTTAATTCCACTTACAGCCAAACTTCACTATAAATAGTGACTGCTACAGTACCCGCGCCCAAGCAAATGCTCATACAAAATCAAATACAAACTTTCCCTACCGATTTCTTGATGGAAAAGCTTCTAAATAAGATGGCGCCCCTTTTAGGAAAGAAAGCAGCAACAATATGAAGGCGTTTTATTTCCTCCAAGCTGATCAAACCCTCAAGAAGGTGCGGCTGGCTGTAGATGAAGAAATCAGCTTTCAAAATCTTCCAAAATGCAAGAAACTACCTCAAGATGGCGAATGGAGATGCTGGCAGCAAAAACCCTTCCAAAAGATGCCTCCAACAGCTTGTAACCAGCAGATTCGAGCTCCAAAAAGCAGCAACAAGAATAAACCAGCACTTTAGGGTGGTCTTTCACACCTTCAAGATGCCAAATCCTAACTACAAGCCCAATCCAGGCTTACCCACTGCAGAAATCGGGAAACCCTAGTTTCCTTCTCTCCCAAACTCCACACTTCAAGTTTCAATCAGCAAACATAATCTCAAGCATGAGAAGTTCGAACTTTCTCTTCTCCTTTTATAATTTTCACTTGAAATCACTATTCATTAAAAAACACTATTCACTTAAGTTATTTCTTTTTTCACTTTATCAGTGAATAGTAACAGCAAAATATAAAGTGACCCCTTTAACAAATAGACACATGGTCCCCAAGCCTGAGTAAGTGAAATAAGTGGTGATGAACAATATTTTAAGCTCCAATTACACGCCAAACGCGCAAATTCACCACGTCACCGACTCCGGATACCAAATAAGCAAATTTCCGACCAGGTGCCCGGACAGGTGACCCTCTAACCAGAACCCTTAGCCTACGAGGGTCGACATAATAGGCTAATCCAATGACTCTGATGCTTGCGAAATAATGGGGACATTACAGTCCGCCCTCCCTGAAATTGCTTGTCCCCAAGCAAATCATTACTGCGAAGGAACCTCACTTCTCGGAAGGCCTGAAAGAAGAACTGTGGAATGTCCCATGCACCGTTAACTGCCTCATGACACGCCAGCATAAACACACCTGCGCAAAATATCCCTGGGTCCCAAACCCAAAATGGAAGTCTGCCATGTCTGATAACCTCTGACTTGCGTTGCGCAACTTTGATCACAACTTCACCATGCTGAAAATGGTGAAGCAACCTGTCGGAACCCAACCAGACTGCGGTGCCAGAATTGTCACCACCTGGATCCCAATACAACCTGAACTCCCATTCAGCTGTCATGAAGAGACAAAAATATCTAGAAACTTCTGCAGTACAATATCTATCTAGAATCTCTCCAAAACACCCGAAGAAGTGATAACTAATCAAACCATCATGTCTGCTGACACCGTAATCACTTTGTACCCATGTATCCATATGAAATCCCTGTGGCATTAGAGTAACAAACCCTGTCGGATACCTATCAGCATGATGGATAACGGACTGTTGTCCTTGCCAGTAATCCCCTGCAAGCCCCTGAATTGGGTACTAGCAACCTTTAGTCCCATCTTCTGAAGATGGTAACTCTGGACACAAATAAGAGGTACTCCCCTTGACTGCACCAACAGAATCACCCTGCGCCCAAGAATTGTGCATCGAATATGAATCATGTATAGGTGGATCAAAGGAAAAACTATAAACACTCTTCACCGTGTACACCCTATTAAACTCCTCCGTGAGCCCTGTTTGGCATCCCGATGCACTAGGACGATCCAAAACTCTGCGACTATCACCCAACCTGGAACTAGTATCAGGAGTATGATCGGCTTCTAGCCCTAAGAGTGGATTGTCATAGATCAAACCACCATCAAACTCAAATAAGGGCTTATTCACAAACTGCGCAATCATTCCATGCAGGTCTGAACCGTCCAACTCCGAGTCCCTAGAATTGTGCTGCTGAATAGGCTCATCAGACTGCCAACCGAAATCAACTGTATGGGATGGAAAAACTGATTTGCTCCTAGGAGAAGGAAACAAATCGTCACAAGAACCGATCTCCCAACTAGATGCTACTCTACATATCTCCTGTAAAGTAGACATAGTAGTGTCGCAGGTCGACACATAACTCCCTGGTGAGTCAACTACCATGTCACAAGAGCTATCCATAACCTGTTCCGCATCACCTGTCATGGGACTAAACTCGGAAGGACCAGGTGTGACACATGGCTCTCCGCAACTCTCCACCAAGGCTCTCATCCCATCTGTAACAACTGCCCTTGAAATCGTGATGGATGTAGTAACCTCATCATCAACCTGCTCACACCCACAACCCGTAGACATATGTTCTTCGCCAACTGCTGCCATGGAAACCTGAACCGTATCGGAAGCTGGTGAAGACTGTGCCAAACTCGAGACCACGGTAAGCTCCTCCAACCGTGAGTGTGACTCTTGAAGGGCCAATTGAGTGCTCTTCAAGAAATCCATGGTCATCTCAAGCTCATAAGTGAGCTCATCAAACTCCTCTTCCTTCCCCTTCCATGCTTTGTGACAGATGCAACCCCACTCGAGAAGGAAATCTCTGTCCGCAAGGAGCTGTAGGTAATGTTGTTTCATAATTCCAACTGCCTCTCGAAGTGCGTGCAACTCTGGAAAGGAGAGACTACTATCATTGTGCCAATCTGACATAGGAGTGTTCCCATCCAACGTAGCCAACATCTGACAAGCAGCATCAAAATGCTCTATGGCTGCGGCAATCATACTATCATTAGCCTTCAGTTGTCCTAACACACCATGAGGACCCTGGAACTCATCACTCCCATACGAATTCTCTAATTTGGAAGCTGTACTAAGATATGAAGCCAAATCATCATCGCTCCCCAATTGATAAGCAGTCTCGTGTGTGCTATCAACTTCACACACCATTTCAACAGGGGTACTGCGGCTATGTACCTTGTAGGATGGCTCAACCGATATTGTTGAAGCTGTCGTTTTGTCGGTGTCCTCGCACTCTTCCTCTTCCAAGGTATCTGCACCTCCACCTAACTCACAATCTCGAAATTCATTGCCCCTGATTAACCTTTCTGATTGGTTTTCTACGGTCTGATATGAAAAATCAGACTTACTGTGGCCTGATCCGACATCATGAATTGCATTATTAGTACCCGAATCTCGAGTACCAATGTGTGACAACTCTGTAGAAACATCACTTCCTGGTGTAATCATTTTCCTCTCATGTTGATGCCCAGTTTCATCACTGCTGTCACTAAGATCAAGGCTGTTATGGGTGCTGGTAATAACTTCGTGAATGCTGTGAATATCATTCAAGATTCTCTCAGCATTGATCGTAACTCCACCATACCAGAAGTGGTGAAGTAATGCACTGGGACCCACCCAAACGATCATGCCAACTCTGTCTCCGCCTGGATCCCAATATAAACTGAACTCATGTCCATCCATCATGAGGAGGTAAGGATAACTGACAACATCTGCTACGTAACATCTCTTTATAACCTCCGCTAAACTCTCATGGATGTGATATCCACCTGTGCCATCAAGCCTGTTGACATTATAATCCCTCTGTAACCCTGTGTCCACCAGTAGTCTCTGAAACAAAGAAGCAACAAACCTTGTAGGATACACATCAGCCTGATGGAAGACTAAATACTGATCTTGCAAGCACTCACCCGCCAACAACTGAGTCGGGTATCTGCAACCACTGGTTCCATCTACCGAAGATGGTAACTCTCCATCCAAGAAGGGATGGTATACGTCCTGCACCAATCCACACTGACATGCCAACAAATCCTCTGTATGTGGACTAGAAGAGAAGTGTTGAACACTCCTCACAATGCTCGCCTCAGTAAATTCCACTGTGGACCCTGTCTGAAGTCCCGATCCACAATCAGTGCTCATCTCAAGACTCGGTTCAAGAGGGTGAACATCATCTATCTCGAAGAGTGGGTTATCATATGTCCAAGAAGCATCTATCTCGAACAATGGATTGTCGATCATTTCGCACTCCATCTCCTGATCCGCCTCTTGCTCTTCACCCCAATCTTCACTGTAGTACGAGGTTGAGTCAACCTCATTCTCATCATGATTAGCATCATCATGTATGCTATCATCAGCACATACATCATCCTCTAAGGCACTGCTGCTATAAGTCTCATAGGATGTCTCAAAAGATGATGTAGAATCCACTCGTGTCAATGCTTGATCAATTCTATCATCCTTCACCGCCAAAAGGTCTTGTAAATCTTCCAACCCTAAAAGCCTTTGTTCTGATTTGTCTTCATTTGTATGTCCCTTGACATGTTCATCCTGCAATCTTTTAGCATCTTGTTTAGGTCCATCACCCTTGTGTTCTAACTCTTCTTCATCTTCCAAAGGACTCAAGTACCTTT